>BMAV01026537.1:355506-377253 GCA_019973955.1 Trichonephila inaurata madagascariensis | reverse complement strand
TGTGTGTGTTTTGCGTTTTGCTTTAAACGCGATTTCAAAGAAGTGAGTTTTTTATTTTATTTAGGTAGGTAAGTACATATTCCGTATTTATTATTAAGCTATAATAAATATTGCTGACTTTTTTTCCTTACCTCACCACACCTACGACACTGGGAAGTGGGCACACTCGTGAATTTTTCAAAGGGGGCGTGAAACCATTCTCATATCCTACCCCAATTTTTTTTTTTTTTTTTCGTTTTATAGATTGTCAGGAATAAAGAACAGTAACAAATAAGTTATTGAATAAATAATTAGCATTAATTAATAAAAAAATATTAATAATAAATACTTAATTAAATTTTACGTATTATATACATGGGATTATAATCGATCGGGGGAAAAATCATCCGCTATAGAGGAGGGTCCGGACCCATGAACCCCCCTCCCCCTTCTCTTTGTGTGTGTCTCTGATACTGGGTGGACCGCAACACCTTGAAAAAATTTTAAGTAGCCCGCACTCTGTAAAAATCTACCCACCCCTAATATAGGGTGTTGTATTATTTTTTTTTGTTTATTACTATTTATTCATTTATTAAATTTAATTATGCTAAAATAGTATTGTAAAAAATCATATTTTCAGAAATCAGGCCATTCCAGGTTGAATTCGAACGCACTACCTTTGGATAAGAAGTCCAACGCGGTGTCTATTGCGCTACAGAGATACAACAAACAACTTTCTTTTCTATATATGCTGTTGGACTACTATTTTTGTCTGTTACTATTTTTTTCATTTTTCAATTTAATTAATGAATTAATATTTGAAATAACTGCATTAACATCAAGTTTCATCCACTACAAGTGTAAAAAATGTATTTGAACTTTCATGGATGAATAGAAATTATTTCATAAACAATTGAAAATTTGAACAAGATATGTATATATATATAGAGAGAGAGAGAGTGAACTTATATAGTAGGAATTGAAGGATCATCATTGGCAATTGGCATCAGTGATAATCACTCATAAATTTCACAATGACAGTTAATTACCTGATAGATAGAGAACCCCTGAAAGAAATAACTTAAAAATGCAGCAAAATGATATAAAAATTATCTCATTAGTGTGGAAACTAATAAAAAATCTCGAGTGAAATCATGTTTCTTTCTCGCTTTCTAAATGAGCAAAGGTTCTCAAATGATGAGATAGGAAAAAGTAAGATTTTGAATTACAATTAAATTTGATGTTCTTAAAAAAGAAATCAATTATTCAAAACTATTTTATAAATTATTAAAATAACCTTGAAAAAATATTGACAGCTCCACACACAGTTAAAATGACCGACGTGATTAATATTATCAAACGACGAAAAATGGTACATATTAATTATGTATTCTTTAATCTTGAAGTCATGATTAGAATTTATGAATACAAGTAGCAATGTCTTCAATTTTGTCACTTAAAAGATGACGTGCCATTGAAATCCAGACCTAATAATCTTAAACACATAAAATATTAATCATTTGTTTCTTGTCTTTTTGTTAAATGCATCTTTCACCATTTGAATTTTCTTGCGACTAATTTTATTTCTATTTAACAGTTTCCTCTTAAATATCTTTCTTAATGTATAGATTAGTTAATTATAAAATTTTGACTAGAGAGAAAAAAAAGATATAAGTATAAAATATATATTTTCAGATTTGCTGTTCATTAATTTTTACTTTTAATAACAAAATTTCTATTTGGAGATTTTTGAAAAATAGAATGAAAAGATGTCCAAATTTTGTTTCATTTCGAGGCATTGCTTAATAAATTTAAAATCCCTTACCATTTTTAAAAAACTGTAATTTTTTTTCAAAAAACTTTGTATGTTTTATCCTGCCTTTATGAATGAAATTTTTATCGTTTATCGATGGATATATAGGTAATTAAACTTTTTAAAAAAATATATACAAAATCCTTTTTAACTAAGATGTACTTCATGTGTTGTATATTGCGTGATATTTCAAAAAATTGCTTAAACTGAGTTGCGAGAGGTTTGTGAAAAAGGATATTCAAATAGAATTCTCGCAGTGGTAAGAGTAGTTGCAATAAATGCAGCATAAATGTGATTATTCAATTACACTTTAGGGAAAATGATGGTCCTTTTATTATATCACAGAAAGGTGTAAATAATGGACAATATAAATATAAGAGTTATATTGCATAAACAAAATAGCTTTTCTGTGTGTGAGTTTTGAATTAACGCACTCAAACTTTCAATGTTTGCGACCCAATTTTCAATCATAATTTTCATCGCGCACCCTTCATACAATAATAATGTGTTGAATCCATTAATAATGCACTTTGACACTAAAGCAGTAATACGACCTTAATTATAAGCCATACACATTATCAATATAAGTGTTAAATTGTATATATGACAAGCCCATGGGGTCACAAGTAATTATCAAACTTTTGTTCTTAACTTAGAATTGATAAATTAATTAGCAAATACATTGAGCAGAATGGTAAGTGTAAATGTGTATTTTACTTTTTGTTATGTCAGAACGTATTTTTTATATATGATTCCTTTCAGTAATTTAATAATTTTTTAAAGAATCTCTTATTATAGACTTTTCGATATGCTAGTGCCTCTTATGTAAGGTTATCACGCCCCACTAAGGGAGCGAGCCCCACAGTTTGAAAAACACTGAATTAATGAATAACCAAATGTTAAACATAGCCGTTAAAATTTAATGGATTTTGAAAATTGTAAGAAACTTAGGAATTAATCTATACACAGCTGATGTCAAAGAGTTCTAAGCTGCATTTTTTCAATCTTTTTAGATGAGTAAAATTAGCACGAGTACTGTTAGGCAAGAGAAACAACACTAGAGTACAAGAGGAAAATATAGTTATGGATCTGAATTTTTTTAGTGTACACGTAATGAATGTTTATACATATAACACAGCTTACATATTGTTCAAAAAATAAATTTTGTTAAGCGTGAAGTTGCAATTTTAGTCTTAAAACGATTCGCTGATTGAACGTTTTTTTTATCTAGATTTACATATAGTTCTTTATTTTAATATTTCATCGACATTTCTTCTGAAATCAATTTTCATTGCGTTAGCAATGGACACTTTAAACTTTCTATGTGATTTCTTCCCAACAATGGACAAATTTGCAATTCCTATCGTTTTCAAGTTTTATAGAGCTAATTTGGCGTAAATCACCCACAACGTTAATTATATGTTTTGGTACTAGAACTGCTAATGTATGTGCATAGAATGTCTTATGCTTAAAATTTTGAGTAGGAAATTTTAACATTCAAAATGAACATGGAAGACCTGCCGAAATAAAGAATTCATAATTATATTTGAGCTTAAATAACACAATGAATTCGTACATAGAGTTCAACGCATTCAAAACCTCAATATTGACTACTTTGTATTGAATTAGAGAAAATGAAAAAACTTATTACATAAATTAAACGATAATCAAAAGCAATCACGCACTACGCTTTCTTGCCATCAAACTAACTTTAATTTTGCATCGTATTTTAGAGTAAGAAGGAAAAACGATTTAATATACGATAATCGTTTGCGTAATGATCATGATTTATCATAAGTGAACGAGCAAAACATTGCTCAAACTAAACATTTACCAGATAAAGTTAATGATAACCGTTTTAGTTGCTTAATTGTAGAGTTATTAAATTTTCTTTGATGAAACCCGGTATATAGGTCACAGCAAAACTTTTGTATTTAATAACTTGAAGAATCGATGCAAAGCGTGACTGTTAAATTATCAAAATTTGGGGATAATAGCCTTTGTTGCTCCATATCCCACAAAACCAGAACTAAACTAAACTGAACTATCGAAATTGATCAAATTATACCTTAACAATATTGAGTACTTACGCATTATCGCAACAATCGCCAACTCTATTAATAACTCGCCAAGTTGGGAATCCCGATTTCCTATGTGTAGTAAGCTCTGAATTGACAGTCATGTGCATCGTTTATATAATGTCGCCAAAAGGCTGCGATAATACGTAAGTACCCAATAATGTTAAGTTACTCACAACAAGCTATACAATACAGAAATTAGAAGAAGATTTGCAAATGGCAACTCTTCGCCCCCGACACATACAGCAGACCTTTTTTTTCCGCTAATTATTCCTTATTAAGAAGTTAAACTAACTTTTTTGAAGAAAAAGAATTGTTTCGCAAAAAAAAACTAAAAAGGCGTGCCATGGTTTCATGGACCTCACGCAAGTAATATTTTACATCAACGTACTACATGAAATACTGAAGTAAATTACAAGTAACTTTTTTGTTACATTTGAAAATTAAATACAAGTTCCTTTTTAAATATAGTCGGATCGCCATTTAAAGAACCTCTATTTTGTGAATTTCTCTATTTTGAGAACTTTTTCTGGAACCAAGAAAATTTTACTATTTTATTTGTTAACTAAACTCCATTTTCTATTGAACGTACTTTTTCCCCTGTGATTAGATTTTTTTCTACCTATTTTTAAAATAATTCTGGTCATTTCAAATTATTCTCTATTTTAGCCTACTTTATGGTGATCAATTATCTTGAACTGGCTTTACCAAGTGCTTAACTCATCGACAACAATAAAATCACCTTAATTTTTCGAACAAAAAATTCAAACAAAATTAACAGATTTTATCAGTTATTAAATTTAAGTACGCATGTGGTAATGAATGCTTAAAAGTATTGGTTATAAGAAAACAAATGTTTAAAATTACTCACACGTTTAACATTAAAAGAATGTCAATAAAATTCATCAATTTAAATATAAATTTTTTTTAGTTGAAAATGCTTGGACAACGTTTTTTCACCCTTTGTTTTCCTTGCAGAGTTCTTTTTGATGGGTAAGATATATGAAATAAATGTATATTAATTTACAAAAAAATGTGAATAATTGCTTTTTTAATAATATATAGTGTTTATGAATATATATTTCGTTTCATGTGATTTATAAAGAATAATGAAAGATGAATCTCGATTTAACGAATTTTCCACATAACGAACCTTTTTTCGGGATTTAGCGACTTCGTTAAATAAAGGTCCGACTGTATTTTACTGTAACAAGTAACAATTCACAGCAATATGAGAGCGTTAAGCGAGTCGTGACTTGTCCACACTGATACTATCTTTATTTCTTCTGGAAGCCTCCTGACTTAATTAATAAATAACAATCTTTCTACAGAAGAATCCTATTGGTCCTCACTGTTACAACTGACCGAGAACTGATAACATCTGACTTTCCCAGTTAAAGAGATTTGTCCAATTAATGACCAGCCGTGAGATATTTTCCTAAGCCCTTCCATTTGTCAGAGGATCCAAATAAAACCCAGCCTTTCACCGGGACAAAGAAGTGTTGGTAATATGGGTGATAATGTGGGTTTAGATTAAAGAAAGGAAAAACTGCTCGTGAGATCTAAAATTGCTTCTCGTATTAAAACGACAATTTCATAATCAAACACCTAACTCAAACCAAAGTGAGTTCTTAATGCAAATATGCGATGAAAGAATTTACAGCTTAACCCTTTCGTTGGTCCTTTTATTTCTTTTTGAATTTCTCGCAGTTTTCTTATGTTGTATTAACAATTACGCAATAGCATTTAAGTTAAGTTTTATATTTTGTATTGCCAAATTTTAAGTTTACATTTAAATTTTAGGGTGTGGGAAGAATACTTCTCGAGGAACCATTCACCGTCATAAAGAAAATTAAATTTAATTGTGATTATTTGCCATGAGAAGATGAGAAGCATCTTGCAATGCACAAAGGGATATAGCATTCTGCGCACATGTAGCGAATCCTCTTATTTTGTCCCGTTCTGCTACATTTCCTATATCGTCAATAGTCGGAAACCATCTTTGCCATATGATTTCCTACACTGGCTAAGAGCACATCATCCGCAACTACACATTTCTTTGCTTCGAAGCTAGCCGAACATCCTTTCCTTTTTCTTCTATTATCTGGTGAGTTAATGCCATACGGAATGATAGTTGCTCTAAATTTCTGTTTCTTTTGTTCACTTTCCACAGTTTGAAATTATTTATGATGGCAAGGTTAGTAAGAAAATAAAAGTTACGATGCCATCATTTTACTGATCTTCTTATTTTTTATCTTTCTCATCTTTGATCGATCTTTCCCATGGCATCGTTGCAAACAGCGACAGCTTTAGGACGAGGTACTTCTTTTTTCGTGCCATCTTTTTTTGTCCGAATTTCAGATGTCATAATTGCAGGATTATGTGCAGTAACACAAAACTGGTGCGGGAATTAGTCTTTCCATCGTTATAATAGTAAGGTCAATATATTTTATAATGGGGTTTGCGCTTCTCACATGTGTATTTTTTAACCTTTTAACTGTCATGCCCGAGATAATCTAGGGCACAGCGCTGGTGTTCGAAAATGTCACGAACGAGTATTACTCGGGGTAATTTTTTTTCAGTGCATCGTATTGTTTTACCCGAATGTATAACGGGAGACGTTTATTTCGGCTTCATCTCTTTGTCAAACCCGACTGATTCTCGGGAAAAGTTAATGTGCACTCAATTCAATAGATGGCAGCACTTTACCGAAGATTTCAGAGGTTAGAGGTTAGAAGTTCTTTGGTTAAAAAAAATTTGACAATTTGTGTACCCAAATCATCAAAAAACTTGACAGTTAAAGGGTTAAGATCATGTAGATGGGAAGTAATCTTCCCAAGGCCCACTAAAGGGTTAACTATGAAAGAATCAAGTTAACTTAACAAGGGTCACTGTAGAATGGTCGGGAGATTCCTTACTACTCAGAACAGAAATTCTGAATTCTAGACTTGATTTCATCAATTCCGACGACTGGAATGAATTATGATAACTTCGTCATGACTAATTTAAATTAAAAGACCACTGTTAAAATGGTAACTTCAAAATGTAATGAAGCTGTTTGAATACCTCCGTCGTCTGATCGTGCTTTAAATTTAGTAGCACATAGCTAATATGAGTTTGTACAACTTTAGAGCACAATATTCATTTACCTGATCAGTGGAATAAATTTATTTTCTAAAGGTAGAAAGTTTTAGTTTATTTTATTTATAATTCTTCCATCTTCTACGTCTTTAAATATTTACAAAACAAAATGTATTGCCATATACATGCAGATAAATGTTCGGTAATGGAAATTTGTGTGTGTAATGGCTACGTGCATGTTGAGACAAACTATACAGATATGCCTTAGGAAAGATATACAACAGTAACATGAGCTCAGGCGATAGGTGGGAATGAGTGATTATCGCATAAGTCGAATTCGCGGAAGTCTGAGTATAATTTCGCATGTATAAATACATAATAATTATTTTTTGAGACTGGAGACGAAAGAAAATAATAATTTAGAAAAAAAAATGTTTAATGAAATCTTAGATGACACAAATTCAAAATCACAGATCGAAGTTACTTTAATAAAGAAGGTTTCATAAAATCTAACAAAGTAGTCTAACGGCTCAAAGGGTTTTTTTTTCTTCCGCTAAATTTCATCGTAGTGTGCTAATTATTTTTATATTCCTTATTTTGATGAAAAGATACGCTCTCCGTTGGAGTCTTTATTTACTAAAATTTGCAACTCTTTTTCAAATAAACTGAAGCTTTCTGTCATTGGATCTTCAGATTAAACTGGGCCTTCTAGTTCTTCTGAGACTAGTTCTTTAATGTCTTGCTGATGAGCTCATCAATTGTATGACAGTTATAACATGTAATAACGAACACACACACTCCGTAGATAAAAAATGAATAACACAAAATAAATGTTCATGGTTAAGCATCGACTCCATGTGATACGTCCGAACATGTATATTAGCTAAGCAGGAGTGAGTAATAGAGTTGTGTAGCTTTTAAACAAAAGACGAATCGACGAGATTTGAAAATCGCGTAACTCTGGATTTGAGAAAGTCGAGATATTACTGTACATATTCTTATAATAAATTATTAATTATGTGAAGGTATATCAATAAAATAATTAGATTTACAAAACTTCGAAATCCTTACGGGGGAAAAAACTAATTATTTAATATTACAGATATTTAAATATGTGCACTAATTCTGGTATATATATATATATATATATATGTGTGTGTGTGTGTATATATGAAAGAAATTTATATAATATATCAAAAACAAGAAATAATAGATAAGGAACATAACAAGAAATAACGTAATAAAAATATAAAAGCAAAACATGAAAATCACATTTATAGATAAATACAAAATAGGAACTACAGAAAAGAACCTAGCGAATCAGAAAGCAGTTTCGGACTTAGGACTGAATTAGTGAGGGGTTAAACTAGTTTGAAGGCGCCAACCTTCACCTTTGCAACTCGGTAGGAAAACCCAAATAAAATAAATAAAAATTCAAAGTATATAAAAACTCACAGAAAGTATGATAAAACCACTAACTACTGATCTGCAACAAATTCTCCTAAAATCTTAAAACAGAAAAGTCACCAAAAAATTACGTAAGAAAAGAATTTTTCAAAAAAGAATTTTACAAAATTTTTACTCCCAGAGCTTTTTTCAAGATAGCCAAGAGTCTTGAAATCAATGGATAGCTTTCATTCACTGAGTTAAAAAACTTGAATGTACATAAACGCATATTTTAAACTATCTTTTAAACTAACCAGCAAAGATAGATGCCTAGAGAAGTGACAATCAAATTTGGTAGGCTATGAATTTATTGGTTGTCAAAAATGTAGAAATTTGCTTGGCTCTAATTTGGTTGGTTGTCAAAAATTTAGAAATTTTTAAAATGTGTAAGATGTTCAAGATGTGTGCGGAAAAAATGTTAACTGTGAGAAGAGTGTTATAATATTATCTTCACAGCAAGACCACTAACATGCCGACTTTGGAATCCTATTGTGTGGTGGATTTGGAATTAGAAGTAGCAAGACTGTGACATCTCTCGTGATCTTCCTCTAACATAACCTCTATGTTCTTTGACGGCCACGATTAATGGCAAAACTTTTCCAACCCAAATCCAAGAAGTGAAACGAAGCATAGATGCAAATAAGATAACCTTTAAAAGGATAGAAATTTTAGTGAGCAAAAATGGCAATTTAGAGAAAGTTCAGTGTAGAGAAGATAGAAGTGTTGATCGACGGCTTACTTAGAATCAAGACGCCCCTCTCGCCAATTCAACCAAGGTACATACCATTGTACTACCCTAGGAGAAGGATTTGAAATAGCGTGGACGTTGAGTATTCAACCAAGGTAGGAAGATTATATTATGAACGCTAGTATATTATTGAGACGAGATTAGGCGGATATAATATATTTATATTGATAAGTGATCTAATTGCGCGATCTGAGTTAGTTAAGACTCGTATTTTGGTTTATTCTCACTTAATATAAGTTTGTTCGATATCTAAGTAATCTAAGTTAAATTCTTAATAAAAGTCATATTAAGAATTAGAAAATGTCTCATCATTCCGAGAATCCCACACCTCTAACTTACGTTGAAACCCCACGACATGGCTATCGAACGATGGCCATGTCGCAAGACGATTAATGTATTTGTGATGAATATAAGTTTTTAAGAAGTTAAAAGGCTAGTCATGATCTAAACAATATTGAAAAAATTTATATACATATATATTTACATACATATACATTTATATACATACAAATTATATATGTGTATACGGGTCTATGGTAGCCTAGTGTTCATTGTCATGAGATCGTGGCCGACATAGTCGAATCGTGGGTTCAAAACCTAATACCACTAAAAGGCCCTTGTATATAAGCCAAAGTAGATAGTGAAGGTAGTGGTAGAAGAAGAAATTCCAGCTTGCTCGTGGTTCAAAATTACGAGGTCCGTCGCCAACAGCCTTCGTGTTGCTTTAAATTGCGACGTAAGTTAAATAAAAAACAATATTATTTTATTTTAAAATTCCTTTAACGTGCTCGTCTTTTTCTTTGACTGTTTTTCGATATTAATATAAATGTACCCGGTTTTAAGGGGACATGGTACGATTTACGCGGAAAACTTTTTTAATTTAAAGATTTTCAAAATTTTAGGGGTTGCCTCTTATGTGTGTGTATATTATGTTAAACAGATTTTGTGCCCAAAATTTCATAAAAAGCTAGCCATGTAAATTTTTTTGGAAAAAACGTTGTGAAGGGATTTTAAAATGCTACTCCACCAACAAAAATTTACTTACATGCATGAAATTTGATTTACAAGTACGTCAATCTATGTACAACAAAAGTTGTTATAGGTTTTGCGATGACATGATTGGTATTCGTACAATACTTATTTTTATGAATGCTTATTGAAAATTCCTTAAAGAATGTATAAATTCTGCGTTCAATTATTTTTTAAAAAAATAAGCATTGCTTTGATTCAAAAATGCATACCAACTTTTGTTACATGTACTATTTATTAGCAATAGGTAAAAAAAATTCAAACCATTAGGCACAATAGAAAAAAAGCCTTAGCATTTTAAATGAAGACAAACTAGTTATTTTACCTTTCTGAGATAAGTAAGTTTTAAGTTTTGATTTGTGCCATAGGGATGTGAATAAAAACGAACGTAAAGCTATAATAATTCCGCATTTTTTTAAGTTTAGAGCGTTCAAATTTTGTAAGGTTATAGAAAAGTATATAAAAAATAATGTAGGCTAAACAAATTATATTTGATTTTTTGGCCGAATTTAATCAGTTGAATCATACTGTGTCCCCTTTTAAGTTATTCTGACGCATTTTAATTTGGAAACTTTTATTATATAAATTCTGTATCACGGATCAATTTTTAAATCAGATATTTTTACGCTTTCTTTATTTAAATTTACAGTTAAAAAAATCAACTTTTACTTTTAAATAAGAATTATTAAACAATATATACTCTATTAATTCTACAAGCAGTATATACTTTTTATAACTAAGGGACGCTAATGTTCCTTTATATTTCGTATATTTTACATTTATAATTTTACATTTTAATGAAAGTATTATTTTTAAAAAAAGTTTAGTACGTATAAGAAGTTATTCGAAGTTATAGAATTCAGTTTAACTGCTCATGAAATTTGATGCTCATGCTTTTATGAAATTTATAGTTGAATTGATAATATGCTAATTCTATTAATACATTAACTAAGAATTACACAAAATTTGAAGAAAGAAATTTTTGTGAGCAATAAGAAATCGTTTAATGCATGAATTATCTTTAATAAGCGAACTATTAATTTTACGCTTTCCTTAAGAATTATTGACGATATTTCTTAGTATAAATTAAATAGGGCTCATTAAATTGAAGCTATTTCATTATGTTAATTTGTATTGTAACTATTGTATATTTGCGTAGATTTTTTAATGAATATATTTGAGCTACAATAAAAGTAATTCTAATATTTAAAAAATAAAGAACAATTGTCTCTTTTTTTAATTAAAATAAAACATTTTTTAGACCTTAAAAATTTATTAAAACTGGTTTGTTCAGAAAAGAAATAAGAGATAATTCTAGCGGCATTTTTTTAAAAAAATTAACAAAAATAATCTCTAAGTAGCCATAGGCGAATTGTTAAACAAGTTACATAAACACTAAAAAAAGAAACTTATTTCTTAAAAAAAATTCGTTACGTATCTTTTTTTAAAAAAACTCAAAACGTGGAAATAATAATAAAAAAAGGTTCAAATATGATTATACTATTTTTGAATATTTTTTAAACAAAAATTAAGAATCAGTTTTTTCTTAATTTTATGAATCAGCAATCGTTTCTAAATGAAGAATTATTAAAAATATCCAAATAAATAAATACAATTCTCTCTTTTAATTTTACTCTTAAAAGCGCATCTGTAAACACGCAAAATACATTTTATATCCAAATATTTAACCATAAAAAAAAAATTTTATATTTTTCCTTGTAATTTTTGTTCAATACATTAAAAATATGAAGCAACATATATAAATAATTACAAAAATTAAGTAAAAGAACATACGTTTTATTTTTTCAAAACTTTTCTTTTGAATATAACATATATATATATATATATTTCAATAGAAGTTTTCCTTCAAGTTTTTGAAACATTTCTTCGTCCTTATCAATTGCATTCGATAGATAACATATGTTAATCATAAAATTTCTGTGTTCCGTATTTAATAAAAAAAATATTAGGATTTTAATTTTAGAAACAATGTTTGAAAACGTCTTTTTCTTGCGGAGAATATTGTTTGCATGTGTGAATCTAGGAGAAATATATTTATTTCTTTTAATTATCACTATTAAAATTTTTGATCGTTTCAAGAAAAATATTTTTTTCATTCTTCTTTGATAATTAACTTCGATTTTAGTTTAATATTTGTGCACTTACCTACAATAGCAGCAGCGGATGCAATAGGATAAGAGAGCAGAGATTGGCAACAGTCGTCGAAGATGTGAAAATCGTCTGCTGTGTTCGACTCGCGACAGACGAAAATTTCAGGATCCGAATTTTGGAGCGCGCTTTATAACCTCCGTTTGCACTAGTCAAGCGCGCGCTCGTTGCCTGTTACGTCCCACGATCGGAATACCTTCTCCTGATTGGTTCGTCGAGCAAAGGCAGCACTCCAATCACTGCTATTCAAAGAGTTCTATTTTCTTTTTCTTTTTTCGTTTCACTGCTCTTTTCTCACTCAGTTTCTTTGCTTTTGCATTCAATTGGATTTATAGAAGGTTGAAAGCTAAAGGCAAAGACTTTGGGTGGAAAATATTGTTTTTGAGATGACTAGTATTGAATGCAACTTAGAACACAGTTTCTGCAAATGCGTAGGTGTTACGGTGTCGGTTGAAATTGCTTTGAAGTGTTTGATAAGTCACTGTGGAACTTTTCATGCTTGTGAAAATATTGATTAAATTATACAACCCACGACCAAATTAGTTATTTAAAAATATTTTATTATTAAAGCATAACTGAATTGTGTAGGTAAATTTCAACTTTCACCTCATTGAAATCTATTTTAAACTTTAACGAACTTTTCTGTACGAGTTTCATGAATACGTATAATTGAATCACTTTTTTTTTGTCCATTTTGTTTCCAATTAGACTATTGATAAAATTGATTTAATGCAAGAAACCATCATACAGAAAATCAAACTTTTTTAATTTTTTTTTTCAATAGAGTTATTTTTTTTTCTAGTTACGTTATGTTCAAATATTTTTACGATTGAGATTGATTTTAAAAAAGAAATTCATTTAGCTTACTACCTGAAATGAATCTGATTTTTAAGACCATTTTTTGTGAGAAGTATGTTTCCCACCGCCCACTGAGAGCTATTCAGTGGTAAAACATTTTATGTATAACATTTCATTTAAATAACATCTATAAAATATAATTTGTAAATACTAAAATCTACAAAAGGAATTATAAACTAGTTATATATTTCGTATTCAAAAATTTAAAAATTTATACATATTACTTTCCATAAAATTTTAGAAAACAGGAACCACAACACATAGTGGGACATTGCGAGCTGTTCAAATGTTTTTTGTTCTCTTCTGTTGTGCTTTAATTCAGTAAAAACGGCAACGTCTCTATGTTTTTTGTAAAGTTGGAATATTTCCACAAAAGTCAATCGAATGTCATCTCAGACAGTTTTCTAACTGCTCAGGAAGCCTTACAGGTCGTCCTTTACACTTACGACTTGAAAATCTATGAATTAGTTGTTGTGCAAGTCAAAGTGCTGTCAGCACAAATTATAGGTAGGAAAATAGCTTTCCTTAGACCAGTGATTCTTAACCACTGTGCCGCGGCACTTTTGTGTGACGCCATTTTTATAAAATTATTAATTATTCTCTGAGAAAAATAAATTCAGGGCCGAATCATTTTGCCATTTTACATAAATAAATCATTCCTAAAATTATTATCGACAGCAATAGAGGAGAGTTATTCATTACTTTCCAAATTTAGATATCAAAAAATCTGATTGGGTTCGTAATCCATTCGTGATAACGGATACATATGTATATGTATTAACTTTGAATGAAGAGGAAGAACTAATTTCGCTCTGCAATGATCGAGATTTAATATCAAAACATTCGGAAGAGTGAATTGAATCATTTTAGATTAAAATTAGAGGTGATTACACCATAATAGCCAAGAAAGCTTTAAAAATATTGTTATAATTATCTACATCTTATTTAGGTGAATTCGGATTTTCAGCATTAACAAGTATAAAAATGAAAAACGATCAAAACTTTTAAATATAAATGACGGAATGAGAGTGGCATTATCATTTTTACGACCATATATGAGCGAAATTATCAAACATTAAGCTCAAATTTCGCATTAAATGTATTCTTATAATTAATTTGTAATTAGTTACTCAATAAACACTTTGTTGCCTTTGTCGCGCATATTAATTTATTTAAAATTAAAAATTATCGCAAACTTATTTTTCATATTGTATTATAGATAAGTAAAATTCTCTTAAACATTTTATTGTTAATGTGCCGCTAAATTCTGAAATTGTTAAAATTGTATCGCAACGAAAAAAAGGTTGAGAGAATTACTACATAAAAGTATAATAATTATACATATACATTTAAAAATTAATGTAGTTGGTGATAAATATACTTCTTACCCCCTTATAAACAGTTAAATTTGTTCGAAGTTATTTTTTCGAATACACTTATAAAAGCTGTAGAACATTTACGATGTTTTATTCTTAAAAAGGTCTTAATAGTATTTGCATTTATTATTTTCATTTCTTAATTATTTGGGTTACTTTAACTGCCATATGTAAACAAGGAATGTAGTGTCATTAAAATTAAAGAAGACAACCTGAAAAAAAATTGTATGTTTCTACCTTAAGTACCTAAAAAGATTTTTTAGAACTTCGAATTCAATCCCATCTAAACAATAATTTTGTCATTGTTAAATTGCTTGCACATGTTCTTCAACTGTAACTAAACTTAACTAAAAATTAAATGTCACAGTAATGAAACTGTTACTGTTATACAGAGATTTACATTTACATCCATAGTTCGTATCATCTCTGCAAATTGAGATAGCAAAGAAAAATCATTTTGCAATCATTTTTTTTTATCATTTTTAAGAAAGCAATACTTGAATTGTAAGGAATACTTTTACTTGAAATGAAAAATATATATTAATTCACCCTCAAATTTTATCTGTGGGCTTTTATTTTCGGTTTGCAGCCATCTGATAAGTATTATGGATTTGCTAATTTGAAATTCGGTTCTATTACGGATCATAAGGAGAAAAAACAAGTCTGTGCTTCGTTAACTTTAATTCATCAACAATGCTATCGTACTATATAGTAGGAATTTTAGAGATTATATAATATATTTTTCCACGAGTTATTATCATTTTGCCAAGTTTCCCAAGTTATGAACTGGTCACAGCACCCCAATGTGTGGTCCTTGTCTGGAACTTACGATTGGCGTTATTTCTATTAAGTCGGGGGTTGCAGTTCTAATATCTTTGGAGAACTGAAGCATAGAAGGGCTGATGTACGTTAAATGTGTAACGATCAGAGCTCTCATGTTGCCGTGATGTGGAAATTTAGAGAGTAGGGTGCAACTTCAAGAGTTGTCCTTGTCACTTGACTAAGCTTCAAATTTATGCGATCCGTCCCCACTAGTCTTCGTATATCTTCAAAGGCGACATTAATAAATATCAGTCAAATTCAAGAAGTACGCAGTCACTGATCTGTCGTACTTCTTTTGTATGGCTTCAATTGAATAAATTGTTTTAACAAATTGGCATGGATTACTCATCTTAAATATTTTTCTGTACAAATGTTATGGATCTTATTTATTTATAGACAACAATATTATCGCTGAAATCACGTGAAACAGTTGAGCTTGTGTCTTTTTTTAAAAAAAAATTTTCTCAAAAGATTTTGCCTTTTTAACTTTAGTAGTACATATGTCAAACATCGACTTAATAAAAAAAATTATTTTCTAACTTGGAAATTATTAAATGTATGTATTTCTCATGAAAAACCTTTTTAATGCACATATTTTATTTTTAAAAAATTATGAAAGTATAGGTAAGATAGCCTTGTAACCAAAATTTTGCATTGTTATGTAGTTGATCACCTTTCAAAAGAAAAAAATAAAAGAAAGGTCCACGCAACACAAGCGTTTTTGGAGCAAATAGTTATTTATTATGGATATTTCCGTCGTATAAATTAACATTAACACAGATTTTATTATATTGCAAATATTGATCACAGTCACACATAAGGCGAATAGAACACGCAGTGGCTTTCAAACTTTGTCTCCAATGTTGCTGACCATGGTTCAAAATTACGTAGTCAGTCTCCAAAAGCCCTCGTGTAGCTGAACAGTGCGACGTTAATATTCACTCACTAACTCACTCTCCAATGTTGCTTTCCTGTATTGATCGAATATAGGCCGTGAAGATCTTTCTTGGACTTTCTACAGCTTTCTTTTCAAATAATCAACATAGGATTTTTTTTAGATGCCTCTATTTTCGTTACCTAATTAGACTACTTGGCGACATTTGGCAACCTAATCCTCTCTTGTGATACTCTTACTCACCTTATTCTTACTAATCTTGTTACTCTTTCAATAATTAATTGCAAACGAATAAGTGATTTTCCTTTGGCCCACAAACGATCTTTCCAGCAATCATATCCTTTCTGCAGAGAAGCAAACCGAATCCAATATTTAAATAATTAAATTAACATTTATTAAAACATTGAATTAAACTTTATTAATATTATTATATTTAAATTTCATTATAAAACTATTATTTCCCCATTTTTCTGGTTTGTTTGCAACATAAGTAATGTACAGCAGGATCTATTCGGGCATTAATAATTTAATAAGTTGTAAAAAATACGAGTGTTTAGTTTTTAATTTCAATAAATAAATTCTAAAAACCAGCCAAAATGCCTACTAATCTAAAAACAAAAACAACTTCAGGAATAATTTCTCAAATAATATAACAAATTTAAGGGAAAAAATCAGTATTTTCATAATACCTTAATCAATGAAATTTTTGCAAAAAAACTAATTTCAAATTACAAGAAAAAAATAATATTATTAGTATTTATTTAATATTTATACATTAACATTAATTTAAATACAATGTAAAAATAACTTAATACAAAACATTTAATCAATTAAAAATTATAATGTATTATACAGAATAATTTATTTCAAAATATTTAATCAATTAAAAAATAACTCGCATATTTTTAACAAATACGTTTCAATTAATTTTTGAATACATTTATCAATTAAAAGTAAAAGTAACATAAGATTAAATAAATTTATATAAAAGAATACAATTTTAGAGCATATTTATTCTTTCAATAAATTATTGAAATATACAGTAAGAATCCTTATCATAGATCTGAACAACCAAAATTTATTTTACTCTATCGTCTTTTACTCTAAACCATGTTTTATTACAAGAATAATTTTTTAAAAACTGAATTCTAGAATGTATTTTGAAAAATTATTTCTAGCTAGTATCTTATTTTCAAGTGACTGTACGAAATATGAATGAAAATATTCTTACATTTCAAAAAATACATTTTAAGCTTCTCACCCACGTTTCCTTTCTAAATAAGTAAAATAACTGATCAACACGTTTTACACGATATGTGCTTAATTTAAAGAAATCTAACAGAATACACTAGTTTAAATATCTGAGAGATTTATCAGAAATATTTAGGAGAGGATTTTATAAAATATTACGAAGGGTTACACAAACGCTTGCACAAGCTTCATGATAAAGCTTATTAAAATAGGATTTAACTCTGTTCTCTGCTCAGTGGGGGAAAAAATGTCGTGAGTGAAATATTTTCAATGAAATTTCTCAGTTTCATTCATACAGCTAGCATCTGCTTGTTGATAGTAATTAATTTTTCTAGTGAAATTTTGAATGAAGTTGTTGACATAGTATTGAAGCTTATTAATTCTTTTAATAATTGTTAATAATAGAATGTATAATTACTAAGCCTTTTTACGATGCTTTTGAGGAACAGTTCTGATGAGTAAAAAATTTAGTTTTCTGCAGAGAGTTTCAAAGTATGTTTAACAAACTAATATTTTAGTAAAATTGTTAATTAGTTTTCGAAAATAGACTATCTTATTATGTTTAAATTACATAAAAATAAAACACCCGGAAGAGTATTGTAGTTTGTTTTCGTTTTATAACTATTACTTAGAGAATAAAGTATTAATTCTGTACTTAATTGAAACTCTTGCTAGTTTCTTTGAAATATGAAATAGCTCCTCAAAAAATTAAATAACATGAACATTCATATAACACACTTTACTTTTACATTGATATGATACATAAATTAAAATCATCATGTGATGTCTTAACGAACTCATTTCGACGATAAATAATTTTTATTTTTCAGGAAATTCATAGTTAAATGGGATTTGTATAAAAGCAATTTATTTAAAGGCAAAAAAATGTGGTAAAAAATTGCTTTCTTTTCAATGTACGACTTTTAGTACAATATCTGATTTAAATATGTATACAGAAGGTGGACTGAAATTTTTTTTCTCAGAATTTTAAAACCTACTTATGCGGAAAAGATGTTCACTGGTATAAAGATGAAGGAAAAAATAAAATAAAAAATTATTTTTATGTTAACTAATGCCACAAGAGGATTGGAGTTTAGATATTTCAGCTTTTTTAGAGTTAAAAAAACTGAAGTAGTTTTTTGTTAAAGAAAAACAGGCATTTTAGTACTTTTTAACATTTGTTATGAAAAATGAACTCTTACATCAGGTGCATTCAACAGACTCATTAATATTAAATTTTAAAAAAAACTTCATCCAAATTACAGTACATGATAAAGCGAAAGACGGAAATAAGCTTGGATTGGACTGACTCGACGGTATGAGGCGAGACAGCTGAGGTTATGAAATATTGCAATGTATATTGTATTATTCACAACTCACCATTCATTTATCAATTATCACCATTTTTGTTTCTTTATATTGAAGAAAAACAATTTTATTTTGAATCTAAAATCATCTAACAGAGATTCAGCCTTTTTCCATTTTTTCGAAAATCCAACCCTTTCTTGACAATATTAAATTTTATAAGATTATTTTTTTAGTTATTTTTCTCGGTACATCCATACCATAGAGTACGGATCTTCAGTCCGTGAGCCGCGGGCCACGAATGGAGGTTGAAAGCATTTTAGTGGCCCCATTTGAATTTGAGGCAAGTTCAAAAGATAATTCCCTTGCCTGATTTTTGTCGTAAAAACTCCATATTTTTCTGTTATTTTTGACATTTAAAACATTTCACTGATGTGTTTCATATCCATTTGAGATAATTTTTCAAACATTTCTCTGTATCTTACATAATATCAAACATAAAAAAATCTGTCTATGCACAAAATCTCAGAAAATTACGGTAAAAGTGGATTATTTAACAGGTTTTCAAACAGTTTCAATTAGACTTCCATTTAACTCTTTTGAAACCGATAAATATATATTTATATAATAACGGATTTCACACTTTAACTGTAACATACACACACACACACACACACATATATATATATATATATATATATTACCGTTAAAGTGTGAAATCCGTTATTTCATAGAATAACTTGGTATTTCATGAAATAACTAGACAAGTCAGTTTAGATACATAAAATTACTAAACTCTACGATTTAACTAGGTATTCTATAGAATAACGATTGCTTGATCGTTAAAGTAAGAAATACAGCACTCAAAAGTTCTTTGAAACGAGTCTGGATGTTTTTATTCAGTTTTGAACCGCTTATAGCTGCTTTGCAATGGCTTGTGTGTGTGTACTCTTAATTCCATTGCTTTTAAAAGTAGAATTTAGACCAGTGATACTCAACCTGCGGCCCACCGAGCCTTTTTAAGTGGCCCAGCGATGGCCCATTGCTCTGAGAAATTCACTTATTTAAGAAAATTGTACAAAATATTTGGTGGAAAATTCTTTGTCAAGAAATATAATATATCAATTTTGCTTTTTGTTATCGGTATCGTACGAGTACGAATTGATATTCTTTTTCTATTTGGAACAGTTACAGTTAGTAATAATAGACAACAGTAGAAGGAATAGTGGGTGGAATTAATTTTTAACTATCTTTCATATCTTGCAAGCGAAAAATATTCGAAGAAAATATATCGTTTCAAGACGATTGGGAAGTTGACTATTTTGTAGTGAAAAACAAACATGGAATCAGTAATTGTTTGATTTGTCACGAAAGTGCTGTATTCAAAAAATACCAATAAACAAGAATCATTCAAAGACACTTTTCCTCGAAGATCTCTTTCAAGAGGTGATAAATAGACTTTTTCTTGAATAATCCTTGCAACAGCAACAAAGTGTTTTGTTAGTGGTAATATCACAGTGGTAACAAAGACATCCTATGAAGTTTGTCATATTATTAGTTATCATATGAAACCGTTTACTGATGCATAAATTGTGAAGAAGTGTTTCTTAAATGCTTCTAATTTAGTATTAGTAACAGAAATAAAAAAATATAAAAAAATAATAATTAAAAAAAGCAAAACAGGAACTATAATATTATAATCAATTTTCCACATTTTAAATTTCCAATGTTATCTTGATCTTAAAGCATTTCTCCTCCCCCTCCCCCATTTATCCTCATGTTACGGCCTGCGTGAAGTAACTAGCATATGTAAGCGGCCCGCGTGAAATAGCTGACATATGCATGCGGCCCGCGTGAAATAGCTGACACATGTATGCGGCCCAGCAGAAAAAAAGGTTGAGTACCCCAGATTTAGACGGTGTATACGTGTCAGCATTTGGGATTATGAGCAAATATTTTTGCAACCTATTTTCAAGCAGTGACATCTGCTGGAATGAGAGATCAACCTGCAAATAAGAAGATATTTGAACCTTTATTAAGTAAGCGCGGGGAAAAGGAAAGAAGTGCTGCACTTACTCGTGAAAAATTATGTGTACTCCAGTATTATGATATCCTTGAAGTTCAAGGAATAGAAAAGTTAATTGTGCCAGAATCATATGCAAAACATGTGCTTCTTTTCTCCTTCCTATTATGAGCAATAATGATACCATTTGCTTTTGCTCATTATTTATGAATTAAATCATCCGCAATATAGTGATAAAATGTATTTTTTGAGAAGATTTAGTTATTTTATGAATTAACTGATCATAAATAACTTGGAAATTCTTTATTTTTTCACTCTTTCTCTCTCTTTTTAACGGTCTGTATCATTAGTTATTTCATAGAATAACTAGGTAAATTATGAAATTTTTCATCTATTGCATACTTTATCTGACTTGTCTAGTTATTTTATGAAATACCTAGTTATTCTATGAAATAATTGAATTATATACTGTAACGGTAATATATATATATATATAAATCTGTAAATACCATCTCTTCCCTTGAAATCAGTTGTAGTCTTGCAAAACAAACTTTTTCTTATATAAATATTTTGACTATAATATTTTTTAACAGTTGTGGGGCCCGCAGATCTCTGCGAATTTATTCCTGCAGCCCGCGGATCATTGTAAATTTATAAATTTGACTCTCGAGCATGAAATGTTGGACCCCCTACCATAGAGCATCTTTTCCGCACAGATGTGTATCGATTAATAATAATTTCTTTCTTCATATAACAGCGAATCCACGCCAATATATAAGTAAACGAAAGGAATAATTCCGCAACATTATCATATGTACTTTTGTTTGTATCTTGAAATAATTGCCATAAACTTTGAAACGTGCATTTCACTACG
>BMAV01026537.1:338100-352392 GCA_019973955.1 Trichonephila inaurata madagascariensis | reverse complement strand
TAAGCTCATAAGTAACGTTTTTTCACCTATTCATACTCTTTTGTTTGTTGGAGGCACACGCATAATATTTTTTTTTATCACAGATAGTGGCATTCTTTCCAAAAAGATTGCCCCTCCCCTGCAATAGTGCAACGTGCATAAAACAACATTTCATAACATAAGTCTCCGTCCCCTCACCGCCGAATTAGTCCCATCCAAACTGTTGTCGTTCTTCCACTTTATCCTGCGCTATCATTTCGACTGTAGGTTTTTTTAAAAGCTTGGTACTAAAGAAGTTGTTAAATGTACCTGATGTTTTTTTTCTTTAATAAAAATGCCTTGACTTTTTACCATAAAAAAAGCTCAAATTCCTCTCTAAACTTAATTCCTCTAGATGCAGTACTTAGCATAAAAATTAATTTTTTATTTTATTTTTCTTTCATCTGTATACCAGAAAATATATTTTCCACTTAGGTAGAGTTTGAAACTCTGAAAAAGATTTTTTAGATCCACCATGATATTTATGTATAAATCAACTTTCTAAATACTTTGTAAAAAATAAACTTTATTAGTATTATTACTTTTTAAAATTTTTGTTTATTTAATTAATATTATTAATTTTTTTTTAAATTTTTGTTAGTATATAGTAAATTATATATATATATATATATATAAAAACATAAATTTCAAATTGTATTAATTTTAAAACAGTAAGAACATATTACAGGAGCAAATATCTTCTTAATGTTTTATTTATTTTGATTGCGATGGATTTTCTTTGAAAAAGTAAGAAATATTCTAAAGATTCTTTGTAAATTTCTATTTAAAAATTACTAGGAGAAGTTTGGCTCAGTGGAAAACAAGAAATTATAATGAGCCCATTTAAATGTAATGTGAAATTTCATAAAAGAAAAAAATTAGTTTATCTAAATCAAAAAAGATACTAATATTTTAAATAAAATTAACCACTTTTTATCATAATACGTAAATTTCTAAAAATGCAAATAATGATAATATTAAATAAATAAAATAACATTCGACATTTTCTATAATGTTAACAGGAAAAATTTCATCAGGTTCTAATAATTTACTAACAGTTTCAATAATTGGTTAGATTGAAGATACCAAATGTAACTTCGCAAGACTGCAGGAAGAAATAACTTTTTTATTTAATGTTACGAAAAATGATGAAAAATATACGTCTTCGAGTACTTGATAACTCTTTTATAGATAAACAATACAACAAAATATGAGCTTATGGATGAGATCAATTTTATGGATTTCTTCAATACAGAAAGCAATTTCATCATGATTTCAAAGCTGATATGTTCTTACTCTAAGGTTTCGTGATAAGTTCTTTCTAGAATTTGTCACTATTTCTCTTTTGATTGTTATTGGCTAAAAAGGATCGTCCTATCGAATGATAGAATGTGGATTTAATGCTAAACTTAATCGCCAACATTTGTTTGAATTTATCATCTTACTGGGTTCAGTGTTTTCAATCGGAAAGTTTTTAGAAATAAAAATGTTGATCTGAAATAAAATAATAATAACTTCCGTATTAAATATACTGAAATGATAATAGATCAGTCATCTGGTTTTTATTAAATCTAAAATTTACTTTTTAGAAAAAAACTAGGTCATGATAAAATTTTGTCTTCCAGAAATACTTTTTGCTCATGCGAAATTGAGTCTTAACAGAACGGGAAAATTTATCCACATATAAAACATGTTTCGCAACAAATGATCAACTTATAGTGAAAAATGCTGTATTCTTTCTTAGTTATATTAAAAAATGGTAAGATACTGGTTTGTGATATTGTTATGTTCCACACAACTTGAATCTAGTAATATAAATAAATTCACACAATAATCTAAAGATGTTGTTCTAGAATTTTCCAATTTATTAAAAAACATTCCGGTGTATTGAAGAGAATAGTTTATTTTATTTTTATTATTTTCGAGGAACAAAACATATAATGAAATTTAAAAGAAGTTTCAGTGGTAGAGTTCTCAACCCAACAGAGAAATGTTCAATATAGTCTATTGATATTGGAGCGTTAAGTTCTATAGAAAGTTTTAAGACAATAAGAATAGATTTAAACAACTTTTCTTTTTGTTTAATTTCTTAACAAACTTAAATTTTAAGTAACTTTATGATAAAGGTAAAACCCTTTCAAAAGTATTTTTACCCAAGCAAAGGAACTATAATTATTAAACACCTAGGTATCCTAGTGGTTAGGGTCAAGAACTCGTGGCTGGCGTATCTCGACTTCGAGTCCTGGTACCACTGAAGACTCACCGTATAGGAGGGGCTGATGTGCAGATTAAATCTGTTGAACTCAAAGTCTTCCCAATGGAGTGATGTGGTAGTTTGGAGAGAAAGAGCCAATTTAAGAGAGTGTCGTCCTCGACACTTGACCGAGGTTTAAAACTATGAGATTCGTCACCAGTAGCCCACATGTTGCTTTCTAGTGTGTGTAACATTAATATAACTCCCTCCCATATATGTAACTAATAATATTATCTCAATAAATGGGCTAATAAAAGCAAATTTCAAACTACTGTATTAAAAAAACTTTTTAGACATTAGTTATTTTCAAGATCCTAAATTTCCTTTTGTAGCTAAAGAAAATTTAATTTATTTCTGTTCAATCGTAACTTTATATTGTCCAAATACTATATCATCTGTTAAATCTCAACATTTGAATAATGTTATATATATGTAATTGAATACAAGTAAAAAGTTCTAGATATGGTTTCATAACATTTCGAGGATTAAAAATATTCTAAAAATTGTAGTTATAAAATTTCTGAGATTCTAAAATTCAAATAGAATATTGATACAAGAATTTCATTTCGATCTATCTTCCCACTGATAATCGCGTTTGGTCTTAAAACATATCGCGTTCTTTAAAAGACATAATATTAAAATAACTTTATAAAATAATATATTTACAAACATACCACACACAGTAAAAAATGGGCAGATAGTTTCTTAGCAGCTATTTAGAAAAATAATTATTTCCAAATGGTGCTAATTTTTTTCATTCCACATCAAAGAATTTTATTAAAAAATTTAATCAAGTCCTTGATTATATTTTTTTCTTTTTCTTTTCTCTCTATCTTTATACATATGATTTTAATTACACTGCTTGACAATTGCTAAGGAACAAAAGATTTATACAAGCATTGCATCTCAGACCGATGACCAATAAAAGTAAATTCAAGTTCATAGGACATGGTATATATATATATACCAGGACTGCTATATGTGCAAAAGACAATGCATACAAGCTCATGATTCATACAAAAATTCATACTGTTCGATGTTTGACGAAAATAGTGCTGGATGTTATAAAAGTTTTTTCTCTGAAATTCTGTTTGGTTCTTGCAATAATTAAGAGCAAAATGTCAGAAAGACATCATTTGAGTGACTACGATGGTCGACGAGGAGGTGGTCAACTAGAAGCAGGTCACGGTGTCACCACTGTAGATGCTGCAATGGGTGTATCAAAGAGTGTCATCTCACTATTAAAGAAGGTCTCTGAAGGTGAAAATGCTTTGCAAAGGCATGCCTGGGTTCGTGGTAGGAACATTATACCTTTAGAGGATTGCTATGTATTATACTCTTGGCAAAAGTAACAGCAATTTCCCTCCTGGCCAAACAGCTGCAAAATTTGCAACCGCTATCGGTAAACATGTTTCAGCAAGAATCATCTCATAATGATTAAATCAAGTTGGTTTGTATGCATGGAAGCCTGTTTGTTGCATCCCACTTCAACCATACCATTATCGAGAGAGATTACGCTGGTGTGAGAAACATGTCACCAAAATATGCCAAAATTGGCCTAGAGTGATGTCCTCCGACGAGTCTTGTTTCAGTATGACAAATGATTCTGGCCACCAATTACTGCTGAGAGAGCGTGGAACACGTTTTGCACAAAAGTTTGTTTCTGAACGTGATCGGTACGACCCAGGTATGATGGTGTCGGCAGGCATCATGCACAATGGTAGAGCACTGCTCCACATCTTTGGGCTAGGAAACGTTACATCGCAACGGTATTGTAGAGAGATTATTCTGGATAATGTTCATATTTATAGGAGTGCTGTTGGTCCATACTTTCTGTTCATGGACCATAATGCGTGGCCTTAAAGAAGCGTTGAAGTATCGAACACACTGCAAAGTAAAAATATTCTCCGTGTGCAATGGCCTGCTTACTCTCCCTACTTAAATCCTATTGAAGATGCTCTTGGCAGATATGTTGCATAAAGGACCATCCCTCCCCGTACAGCGCAAGAGCTCAAAACGCTTCGAGACAGGTGTGGGTCAGTATCCCTGCCAAGGACTACTCGATAGTTTAGTGAAGAACTCATTCAGAATGTGCATTAGTGTCTATGGTCAACAGACATCTTACTAAGGTACTCATGTTTGCATCATTCTGACCAGAAGCTCAATTTTTTGTGGCCGTTTGGAAATCATCCAAGAAGCTTCTTTTTTTATTTTTAAGTTTTGAATTATTTTGATGTGGCGATATCTGTACCATTTTTTCCTATAATAAATGCACATCGTCCCTACTAAATATGAACTTAGTTTCATTTCTTCAATCATTGTCTATTCTTAATTATTACGAAGAACGTAACTGTTCCTTAGCAATTGTCAAACAGTGTACATTAATATTTTTTAATTGCATTGAATTATCAACTTCTGG
The DNA here is from genome assembly GCA_019973955.1 of Trichonephila inaurata madagascariensis. NCBI lineage: Eukaryota > Metazoa > Arthropoda > Arachnida > Araneae > Nephilidae > Trichonephila > Trichonephila inaurata. Next base: position 347,701 of record BMAV01026537.1, on the reverse strand, counting down.
GTTCTGAAACTGCTTTGATTGTTTTGATGGATCTAAAAGCATTAAATACAATTTTTTCCATTTAAGCCAATGGCTAAATAAATACATTTGTTTGAAAAAAAGAGATAATACGAAATAATACAATACCTTCACTTAAATGACGCGTATATATATATATATACGTTATATGCACGTATTCAAGAGTTTTAACTTAAAATAATGTAGAATACGTATCATTTTATTATTATTATTATTTTCTTTGAAAAGGACTAGGCTGACATACTTAGGTAATGCTAGGAAGGAAATCTAATGATCAAGGGGCAACTCTAACATTTTTTTCTTTTCTAAATTACTTTGCACAATTAATCTGAAAGCAAGCATTTACTGACGCTGCTTTTTAAGATTACTTATTCCGATATAGTGATTTTTTCCCCTTAAAATTATGTTTCATTTTTTGGGTAAAAATCAGATAACTTTTATTTCATACGATGGTAAATTTTTGTTCTCATATACATTATCGTGATTTAAAAGAAATTTTTAAACAGTTTGTATCGAGGTATTTTTGTTTATAAAGCAACTGTTTATTAGCCGGAAAGCAAGGAGCTCAAGTCTTTACTATTTTGAAGGGAAAAGTGTAAAATTAAAACAAGGAAAAACTGAAGAAAACTAAACAAAAATTGGATTATTGGCTCTATTTTATTTAAAAGATTTATGTCGTTGCAAATTTCACAACAAATTCTTTCCTATTATTCTACATTCAAGAATCATGTTTAAAGTCGGAAATAATGAGATAATTCTAACACAATTGAATTCAAAGATATATTTTCATGTCTTATTTATTTATTGAACTTACTACTATAACTCTTTGTTACAAATTGCAAACTTAAGTTATTATTTTCTTATTTTTGCTTTCGTCAAGAATATATAAAGTCTGTGCATTTTTAGAAAACGTAAGTTTCATTGGCGTAAAAAGTAAGCCCATTATATACTACCGTTATTAACACAGACATCAGTATTTCTGACTTAAAAACTATGTAATAGCATTAAGAGCTTGTTTACAGTTCTTTTAAGTTGCATTTTTACTCTCCACCACTGAAATAATCAGTACATAATATTTCGTGTACTGTTAAAAGAATTTGCATTACCAGATATATCGAAGCACAGAACATGATTCTCTTAAGGCACATACTTGTATTGATTTCTTCTTTTATGACGTTATTCTGTGGAGAAATATTTACGTTTTGAGATTCGAAATGCAAGCATAAACCTTCCATTTTCGAGAGTTATTTATCATTTCAAAATAAATAAGAATTGTGTTTAAGTTGCAATTATTTTCCTCAATTTTTACTAATTTTTCAAAATATTTAATAAATTTTAGAAATTAATTATAATGGAAAAAAGTCATATGCTTTTTGAATCTTCGTTCAAGTATGATTTTTATTCAATATAATGAAGAATTGTGTATTTGAACTGCATATTAAATGCATTAAATTGCGCACAGCTCTAGCTTAAAAATTACTCTACAATAAGGATTTTATTGAATATAATTTTAACCAGTAAGAAATCTCTCTCACACATTACTGAATAAGAAAAAGAATCTTATTACAATTACGCAATTTTTTTAGAAATAAATAACGGTTAAACGATACACGACTTAAAGCCTAAATAAATATCTAAGTTTCTTAGCATAATGTATTAATAGCATAATGAATCATTTATAATGTTTCATTAGTAGCATTTCTAAGGCACGTACTCGTTTATTACCATATTCAAAAATTGTGCAATGTCAGCGAGATAAATTTTAAAGTGAGTTGCAGATGATACGTGAATGGCGAAATACAATATAGTTTACAAGACTTCTGAAGCTATTGTGAGGCAATCGTATAGAACTTCACAGTTTAATATTAAACACACTACAAAAAATAGACTGACAAATAAGTCATTTGACTTATTTGTCGAAAGGATCAGACTGTCTCTAGAACCTGTAGATCAGACCGTCGCAGAATCACTCTACAGACAGATAACCATCTCGTCAAAATTAGAAGTTCGCAGATCTTTGACATCAGTATAACTGTTTTCAAATCATTCTTGCTTCGATTGGAAACCATAATGTATTCTCCTATATAACACCCAAATGTCGTAAATCTCATTTAGCAAACTGCTTCCATAATGGTTTGTCGCGTCTGTACTTACCATGACGTCACGTCGGTATTTTCTGGTTAGCCAATCGGATGAAATGAAGTATTTAAACACCTAACTTAGAGAGATTAAAGAGCTATTATACTGTAAACAAATACAGATTCGGACTTCAGAATTATTTTTAGACGAATTTCGGGTGTGTATTTTTAAAGGTATCAGGAATATACAATGCTCTTTTTTTACGTCACAAATAAGATCGAAATTTGTGGTTGCGCGTAATACCCGGATATACAAATGATACCTTTAAAAATATAAAGACAGAATAAGAATTCAAAAAATTAGATTACTACATTATTTAAATTATTGTTTATTTAAAGAAAATGGCATGCCGTTTGAACTTTCATCATTGGATAAAGTGGAAATTTCATATTTGTCTTCCATTTTTTCTTCCGGCACATTATCAAATACATTATCATTTATACGGCACATTATCATCTCCCCCCTCCCCAGCACCGTTATTCTGATCCGTTAATAAATAATACGAGGTCTGACTATTAAATAACGAGACTGGTTACGAAAAAGGGTTTTATTATAAAAATTATTTTACATTCGAATGCTCCCCTTCAATATACTCCCCTCCCCCCGCCACACAACTTTCCATACGTTTTTTCCTTTGATCGAAGCAGTGCTGGAAGTCTTCGGTGAGGGCTTTTAGGAGCTCTGCCGTTTTTTGCTTTACCGCTTTCATCGACTCAAATCGGGTCCTTTTCAAAGCAGATTTTATCTTCGGAAACAAAACAAAAAAGTCGCACGGTGCCAAATATGGCGAGTACGGCGCGTGTTCGAGCACTGGGGTGCGTTTATCGGCCAAATACCGTTTCACAGATAGCGCGTTATGGGCAGGTGCGTTGTCTTGGTGCAAAATCCACGAGTTGTTCTTCCACAACTCGGGCCGTTCTCGCAGTGTTACCAAAACTGACAAATAGTAAGTCTGGTTGACAGTTTGACCCTCTGGAACCCATTCAGTCATCACGATACCGTTAATGTCGAAAAAAACGATCAACATTGCCTTGAATTTTGATTTGGACATCCTTGCTTTTTTTATTCTAGGCGATTCAGGTGTCTTCCAATGCATCGATTGCCACTTTGTTTCAACATCGTATTGAAAAATCCACGTTTCGTCGCAAGTAATAATGTTTTTCATCAGTCCGGGATCTTCTTGTAACCTTTCAAGGAAATCTGAGCAGACCTGTTGACGCAAGAGCTTTTGGTCAGGAGTCAGGTTTTTTGGCATCAACGCTCAGACTTTTGTCATGTGTAATTCCTCGTGTAAAATTTTTCTAACCGTTTCTTTATCGGCGTTTACAGCCTCGGCAATCTTCCGGATGCTCATTCGACGATCTGCACGCACAATTTGGTTGATTTTGGTCACTGTTTCCGGAGTTGAAACAGTAACAGGGCGACCTGGGCACTGGTCATCTTCAGTGCTCTCTCGGCCCTCACTGAAGCGCTTACACCACTCAAAAACACGCGCACGAGATAGGGAAGTGTCCCCATAGGCCTCTTGCAACAATTTATAGCACTCAGTCGTAGTTTTTTTCAACTTTGAATTTTGAGATTGATAAGTTGCTCCTGTTTTTCGTCACACATGGTTTTCGGCACGAGAAAATAAACATGTTCGTTTTAAACCGCTGCTGCACAAATACTATAATAGTGACGAAAACGTGTTTTGTGGTACGTAAATAGAGAAGATACCCAAGAAGAAAAGATACCCAGATACCCAACGCACTACTCGTTTTTTTCCCCCACGCCTCTAGGGCGCCTCCTAGGCGCGCAATCTCGTTAGTTAATAGCCAGACCTCGTAATCTTCCATTTCCACTAGATTATTAGATATACTACATTGCAAATGACTTTTGAATTAAATTGGGTTTAATTTAAATCCATACTTCTATTATCCACTCACACACTGTTTTCTAGACAGGTATGACGAATTTGGCCTCTTTTTTTAAATGTTTCTTCACCTTCTAACATCTAAATACTTTCTCTTTTCTTGTTCTTTAAAGTTTAGTTCTAGAGGTATACCATTATTCAGAAGCTTAGTAAAATACTTCAAATGAATGACCTCAAAAGGTAAGAGTATTGCAAATTGGTTTCTTCGTAAAAAAGAATGACTAAAAATTTTAAAAAATACAGTGTGAAAGTATATAGGTGCGCGTAATACGCTGGAATAATACGGTATCTGTTTAGAAGTAGTTAGTTGATATTTATCGTAATTTTTAAAGATATAGTCATTAACATATTTCTAATATTCCTTTCATTTTTTATAAGTTAACTTCTATTTTATAATATTTCCCCAAACACATAATTTTTTCAGTCTTTTTTTTTAAATTAAGCTTTATAATAGCAAATTTTATTCTTCCCTTTACTTTTCATTATAAATATATTATTTAACTATTATCACTATTACTATTATCCATGGGACACTCACTTTTCCCTTAAAGCATTAAATCTGCTAGATCTAAGATAAGACTAAGAGAAAACATAAATTTAATTTTTTTAAATTAATTCGAAGTACATATTTGTTTTAAATCCTGAGAATATCATTTCTCATCTAATACTTTTTAAATGTTGCATTTAATTCCCAAGACAGATTTATTTAAGACTATTGTGTTTATTTAATAATTTTCATTTTGAATGCTCGTAAGATTTTTAGAAATTTGTTTGGTTCATTATATGCTAAATTTCAAATATTTTCAGCTACTTTCGCTGATCTCGTAAATTGATGTAATTGGAGAAAAGTATGTTTACTTTTAATTATAAATATATTGTTATTATTATTATTATCCAAAGTGACTGATTTGTCATCTAATACTTAAAAACCATCTTCTGAGTCTAAGGAAAGAATTTTTAGCTAGGATAAATTTAATGGCTTAAAATTAGTTCCAAGTACATATTTTGTTTTAAATCCTGGAAATATCATTCATTATCTCATAAATTGTTTCATTAAATTCCCATATTTCTCAAGAGGAAAGATTTCTCAACAGATGAACGTGGTTGTACTTATTTAAACAATCCTTTTCATTTTTAATTTTCGAAAGATTAATAACAGTTCATTTTGTGTTCATTGCATTTTAATTTTCAGGTATTTTGAGCTACTTTCATCGGTCTTATAAAATGAGATTATCAGAGAACCATTCAATAACACACAACAAAAATGAAGGAACTCCAAAAGCAAAACAAGAGTCAAAAGGGCAGATAATTAAATCAAGTATATCGATAAAATGAACAAAGAATAATGAAATTTAAACGGAAAAACACTTTTAAGAAGGTAAGAAAAAGGCAAGTAAAAGAATAATTTTAAAAAACCTCATTTTTTGTAATAAATAAAGAATGGGGGTGATATTCTCTTTTGGATCATAAGAAGAAAAAGAAGATAGGTTTCTTTTGTTTTAACACGCTTTTATAAACTTCAACTGTATGTAACGGAATCTTTGAATTCGGTTTATACCCACTTTAAAAGGTCAGATTAATTAAATTTTGCACACTTGTCAAAGACCGATGGTAATACAATAATTTCATAATTTTGATCCATTGTCCTGATAAGGATCATCAGGATTAACGCTTTCCCTTTTCTAGATTTGGCGATTAAAAGATTAAGTTAGAAACCTTAAGCGAAAATGCTCCCGTCAGGAATTTCTTACCATAATATAAACAATTGCCCAGTTTTTATAAAAATAGAAATAAATAAATGATAGTTTAAAAAACAAAAACAGCACCTTTTTTTTTTTTTTTTTTTTTTTTTTTTTTGTAGATCGAACTAAAACATGAAAAATAACTTATAGTTCAAAAAAACTAAAAAACACGCTGTTGTAGTTAATCGAACTAAAAAGTAATTCTTTATATAAGAATCAAATGATTAACCAGAAAATTAATGTCATTGTGGTAAAAGCGTGGGGTGCTTCGTACAACATTTTTACACTAACTCTGCATTTCAGAATAGAACTAGTAAGAGATTATAAGAATTGATATCGAGCACACCACGCTTTTATCACAATGCCCTTAATTTTCTCGTTAATCATTTGATTCTTATATTAAGAATTATTTTTTACTTTTTAGTTCGATTAACTATAAAAGTGTGTTTTTAGTTTTTTTTTTAAACTATAATTTATTTATACCAAGAGAGTACCTGAATACTATACTAAGTAACAAATTTTATTGAAGCAGACGATAGTCAAAAGAACTATTTGTTAATGAAGGTCAAAACAACCAATGAAAGGTTACAATGAACTCTGTATTTTTGATATTAAGATGATGGTATATTTTGTATTATTCATCCATTGGTCTTTTAAAGTATTAATTATATATTTATGGACGAGATAATGCGAGTTGCATAGAGCTATATTGGATGAGAGATTCTAAAATGGCTTCTTAATTGTACGTCTTTCTTCTAATGGAGTGGTTTACAAAATTCTGTATCAAATTCTAAGAAAAGTACATTTTAATTTCTTAAGCGGTCAGTTTTTTTTACCCAAAATGTTCCAAAAGAAGGCCCATTTTTGATTGCATATAGCTAAGCATGATACTTTTCTGAATTCGAAAATGAAAGAATTTTATTTTAAAATTTTCAATTTTAAAGTTTTCAAAATATTTCATATTTTATAATGGTGGAAAACAAAATTTCCCAAATGTTTGTTTTTTTAAGTACACTCCACATGATATAAAGAATGTTTCATATATCTTAAAAGAATTTCTCTCATGCCTTCAAAAAAAAAATTTCATGTTCGTACATTTTTTTCCAAACGGTTGAGGATTTTGTGTATGCGTGCATATATATATGCACACACAATTTGAAGCAGGGTGTAATACTAAGTCTTACATTACATTGAGAACAGAGATAATTTCGGCTTTTTTGGATTATTTTTCCATTTTCCTTTTTTCTGAAACAACAAATTGCACATTACCTTGCCATTCTCTGTTATTTATCAAATAGTTTCAAGAACCTTAATTTCTGCTTTCAATGGAAAAATCCCACTTTCAACACAAAGAAAATTGAGGATGAGAAGTATTTCAGTTCCATGGACAAACTGCATCTTTTAAAACCACTAGCACTGATAATCTCAATGAACTGAACTGAACTCAGTGGTGCGACAACCCATGAGAGCTGTGCCTATCTCCGTTTACGAGACCTTAGGCGATGGGGTGCATGTGCAGATGTTTCGGTCAAGTGGTCAACCCCCAGTGTTCAGTTCCAAAGCAAGCTTGGTACTCATTTATCGATCCACAGAATGGATGAGAGGCTGAGTCGATCTTGCCCAGACTGAGATTTGAACACCAAACTTGTGGCGTGGAAGCGCGATACACTACCACTTAGCCATTGAGCTTCGGTAATCTCACTATGAGAATTTTAAAAAAAGTGCAAATTAATGAAAGAAAGAATAAAATATTAGTGGCCGTACAGCGTACGGGCAAACAGGTTGTGGCCAGCTTTTAGTACCCCGTACGGTGTACGACCAAACCAGTTTAGGGGTTTAAAAGTATTTTTTATATATTTATGTATGATAATATGGGCTGCATAGAGTTGCATCGGAAGAAAAAGTCTAGATTAGCTTCTCAATTTTAAGTTTTTTTTCTTATAGATTAGTTTATAAAAGGATCAATTACATTCTAATAAATCTAAGGTTAAATGTATTAGGAAAAACCTATTTTAATTTAAGTGACCAATCAAGAAATGATTCTAATATTCTTTTATAAAGATAGGAATATGTATTAAACATATAATGATACTATTAAAATTATAAAATATTGTAGCCAAGTAAGATGATTAGTATCACTGCAACATCAAACAATCAAGCAGATAAATTTAACCCTCGTAATTTTTCATTCGATAGTCAAAGTTTGAAAATTGAAAATTCGTGCTTTCTAATATCATTTTAGCTCAATTTTCTTAAATTTTTATAAAATATTTTTATTACCTCTATCGCAGTTCGTCAGGTATTTTATTCGACGTTCCATGTTAAATATTTTTAACAAGAAATTTTTCTACAATAAAAATGTTTATGAATATTTTTTCACATATAATGTATGTATTTTACAAACATTTTAATGAATAAATCAAAACTACTTATAAATTAAAATATATTATATATTTAGTTTTACAAATCAAAAGATTTCCTGGCCTGTAGTATCTATATAACCCTTGAGTAGTTTCGTAGTGAGATATTAATAAATTACAAACTGGCATTTTTAACATCAAGGTTTAATTTATAAACTAAAATATTAAATAAAAATAAAAAATTGCGAGGAATATAGAGCAGTTCATGTTATGATTTCTTGTTAGCATATATTCAAAATAACTAGAAATTTAAATCTCCAATTTAAATAATAAAAAAATTTAGCTATTTTATTTGATTATGAAATAAGTAAATGTTCATAATATAAATATTATGCAATAAGTAAATATATGCACTTGGCTACCTTATCCATACTATGACATCTGAATGAGGGTGACTGTGTATTAACGTCACACTTAGCAACATGATAGCAACAGCCTTCGTAATTTTGAACCATAGTCGAATGACGTGGATGACACCTGAGTCTGTATCTTACTCTCCTTACCTCCTCAGCACGCTAACCCGCGGACTTAAAGCTACGGAAGATTTAACGTAGTGTCTTTAGTGGCATGTGAACTCTACAACGCCGGCCTTGAGATCAAGATTACACTCTCTTGGTTACGATGATCTCATACCACCTTGAAAGCAAAGTAAATGTATGTATGCTTTCCTGTTACATATAGTAACCACCTCTACATAATTGCAACCTATAATTGTCTTGCAAATAATAATTATGTTCGTGGTTTTGGATAGCATAATGATAATTATTTGGATTAGTAAAGTATATAATTTAATTGCTGAAATTTCTATTTGGCTGAGTAGTTTGATAGACTTAAAGGGGGATAAACCCAGATTACTTATGATTATATCAGACATATATTTTAGGTAGTATAAATTTAGGTCGCCAAAACTGAATTACTAAAACAAATATCTTTCTCTTACTGATTTCCTACAGCTATAAGCCATACCATTCTGATTTTTAATGGCTTAGAAAATTGGAAAGTTAACTGCAATTATGAGAATGATATATCAGATGGGGAAATATTTAGACGAAGTAATGTATAAATAAGGTTTAAATAGTATTGAAGGAATTCTAGATTTCTGGAAAGTATAGTAATAGGAAACCTTGATTATATCTCTATGGATGAAGTGATATCATTAGAGAAGACAAAATTATAATATACGATACAAATTTATATTTAAGCGATTTCTGAAATATATATGAAATTTAGATTGTATATTTATTGATGTTTTGGGGATTTCTAGAGGATTAGAAAAGGTATCCGATACCAGTTTATTATCATGTTGTTTATTTTTCAGATACACATAAACATTCCTTACTACTTTCAAGAAGCACAATATATAGAATAAT
>BMAV01026537.1:284274-337541 GCA_019973955.1 Trichonephila inaurata madagascariensis | reverse complement strand
CCGCCATATTGTCGAAATATTTATTTTTGTCTATTTGTGTGTGTGTATAGTTTAATGTATAGTTTTTATAAATATATGGACTTTTAATAACTCGCATTTGACAAAAAAGATGAAAAAATTAAATTTCGAAGATTAATTTAAGAGACCAGCTGGGTGGCGTTGTTGATTTTGCGCTGGCCTTGTTCGCCCAAGGTTGTGGGTTCGATCCCGGCACTAGTACTACGGTAGCCCAGTGGTTAAGGTATCGAATCATGGCAGGCATGTCGTGAGTTCGAGCCCAGTACCACTAAAGACCCGCCGTGTAGGGGAGCGATGCACGTTAAATCTGTCGAGAGCTCACACGTCCTCCCGTTGATGTGGTGTGGTAGTTAGGAGAGAGAAGTTCCAGCTCAGGTGCCGTCTTCGTCACTTGACCATGGTTCGAAATTACGAGGTCCGTCGCCAAAAGCCCTCGTGTAGCTGAACAGTGCGACGTTAATATTCACTCATACTCTCTCGATCCCGGCCCAAGTCGGTGGATTTTATTGGTGAAGAAAATCAACAGCGTCCATGTCGTATGATTATGTGGCATCTAAAAGATCCCCTGGAGTGGCTGTTTGGCTTGGGTGCTCTCGACAAAATTAAATTGTTATCCTAGAACAAATTCGCATCGTCAGAGCTCAGGTACCTTCTTCTGGGGATGTAACTAAGCGTCAAAATTACTTGAGGCAATTAATATCTCCTATATGGTGCCACACTAAAAAAGTGATACCAGCTCGTGGGAAATGTATTAGGTCTGCAATGGTAAAAATACTAATTCGCAGCTACATTGGGAAACAAATTTAAAACGAAGATATAATTTAGGATTTAAATATGCACAACGTTGGAAAGTTATCTTCAAAATTTTGTAGGCTGTTTCAACCTCAGAGGGAAAAAAAATGAATTTTTTTTTCTAAAACAGCGGTATTGTAGGCATATTTTTACACATATTATTAGGCATATATTATAGGCATATTTTTACTTCTATTCATATGTATAGCGGCAGTATTTCTTTAACAATAATAATTAACGAGCGCATTTTTCACCTTTGGAGAAAAGTTAAAATTTAATCATTTTTTGTTTCGCTATTTTGATCAAATAAAAAATAAGATGCTCAAATGAAAAACAAAGTATAAATGTAAAGTATATGTAATCCTACTAAAAGTCACCTTTATATTATTAACATGTAAACGAAATATTTTAAACTTTATATTTAGTAATTAACCCTCATTTTTTATCTACTCCAGACAGAATTAACTTTTGTCCCAGTTTTCTTTTTATTATTGTTGTTTAACTCTTTAATCATCAAGTTTTAATCAATAATTTATAAAACTGTTCTTATTTCAATCAATATAATTAAGAATTATGTTAGTACCAAAAACAATTTAGATAAAGTAACTGCTACGCGAATATTTTAAATGAAAATTAGTATTTATGTGTTGCTTAAAAAAATGACAAGACAATCTTTTATCATAACTCTAGGGATATTAAATTCCTTTTTAATTTAATTTCTTCAAAAGATTTTTCATATAAAATAAAGTTGTAAAATACGCTGTATTATTAAACTTTTTTTGGATAATGGTTATTTTTGAAACACTAGAAATGAAAAAATTATACTAAAATTAATCAGTAAGTTAAATTTTCTTTTATATTTCCTTTTTTTGTATTTTAATTTATTCTTTCAATCCATTACAGTTTAGCGAAAAAAATTAAATATGAATCCTCCAGAAGTTGAAAAAATAATTCTTTATCAGCTGAAAATGATAATGTAATAATTAGTTGCCAAATAATTTGATTTTTTTTCATTTGTCTTTAAATGCTGATAAACACAATTATTTAAATTTAATTTTTTCGATTATTTAAAATTAATATATCAGAATTGTAATTTTTTATAATATCTACAATGTGTTCTCATGGGAATAACATAATCAATTTTTAAAAACATCGTCAAGCTATTATTTTGAAAAATTAATAGTTAAAAAACTACTTAAAAACTACGCCACAAAAGTTTCCGTACACTTCAAAAAAAATCTCAACATATAGTTTTAACTATTGTATAACTTGTTCTACTTTCTTAACTTAGTACTTAGTAGGATATTTTTAGCGTCCACAACAACTTTGAGATGTCTTGGTATAGATTTCATTAGCTTTTTGTAATCTCTGCATCAATTTTTCCTCCGTTCTTCTGTGATTATTGTTTTTAGTTCACATTTTGTTTTTAAATGTCATGTCTTCTTACTCTAACTTCAAATTATCGTCAAATACGTTCTGTTGGGCTTAAATTAGGTGATTGAGGAAGTGTTTTTAAAATTCGGGGACAGTTATAAAAACACCAGTGAAGTACGTTAAGAGCAGTGCGCTTGGAGTCATTAACTTGTTAAAAATGAAGTTGCCTCTTACATCCAAAACTTTCACGGATAATTTCAAATTGTTCTTTAAAATATTCAAATATAGCTCATGAAACACTATACCATAAAAAAAGGCTGAATTACCTAATCCTAAAGTCGATTTACACACTACCTCCGTGCTTCTCTGTTTCAACTTAATTCTTAGGATTGAGTTTTAGAAAATTCAACATTGACAGCAAAATGTTTGGGATGAAAGCAAATTCAATATTTTCGGTTCCAGTGAGCAAATATATTAATTTAGAGGAAAAAACAAAAATGGCAAGAGAAAAATAATTACACAACTTTAAAACCCAACAATGTGGTCCCTTAAAGAATAAATGCCTCTACATCTCTGAGTTTAATATGAACTTCCCATTTCGAAATAGAAATAGCTTTGCTCGCTTTTTTCCCTTTCAGTTAACATATTCAATTCGGAATTTTATATTCACAATAATTTGTTTTATCATTTTTTTTATCATATTATAAAAGCTTATTTTTAAGTTTTTATAAAAAAAATGTTGGAAGAGTTTTATGAGAACTGTTAGTTTATTTTTATTGTTTCATTTAATTCAGTTTTATTCTGTGCTATTGATTCTACTTTTTACAGTGATACCACTTTGATTTCCTTAAGTTGATTTGTTGGTTTATACAAATAGATTAATAACTGAGGTGTGTGTTCTAATTTTGGTCCTAATGTTCTAATTAACAGCCTCAGAGAAGGAATTAACAGTGGTAAAAATAAGTTGAGTTTATGCGCTTAAACAAAAATATTATTGTACTTTATTTCATGTGTAATAACTAAGTCCGAATTTATTTGATTTACATTGAGTCTAAATTTAGGTAGATTAATACTTATTTCATTGGATAAGCATCTATTTTGAGTATTCTCATTTCTGCTCAGGGATTATTTATTTGTATTTCTCAAACTGATGGTTACTACTAAATATAGTTTGTGTAAATAAAAATATATTTATTTAGCTCTAAATCTGTCGCGTAGAGTGGTAATGCGGATCTTAGAGATTGAGTAGCTAATCCAGAAAAAGTCAGATCTCACAGTTCTGAAAAATAAATGTAACTTAAATCTTGATTACATAACTTCCTCTCTACAACTTACTAAACTAAGGAGAAATACTTTTTTGGGGGTGAAGGGGTTTAGAAAAATGGCAGTATTATTATTGTAAGGCATGAATGGGCCCTACCATAATAATATTTGTACTTTTGAGTGCGGGTTGCTCGCCAAGACAGAAAACCAAGTAGACAAAAACTGTTCGGTTTATTTAAGTCAACATACGAGGTGTGACACACACACACAAAATGAGACTGGTCTAATAATTTATTGTACTCATAGAATCAGTTCTCCGTGATATTATCACCTTCAAAGTAGTTCCCTTCAACATTCTCACACTTCTGCATTCAGTGCTGTCATTGATAGTAACAATTCTGGAACGACTTTTTTGGAAGGCTCTTCAGGATAATCTCCGTTTTTACCTGAACCTCTTCACTGAGGTAAAATGTGTTCCCTGTTAGCATAATTTAACTGTAGGCTATAAAAAAGTTGCATGGGGCCAAATCAGGTGAATAAGGAGGATGCCCCATCACAGCAATATTTTCGCCGGTCAGAAACTGCTTAACAGATAGTACCGTGTTGGTGAACACATTGTCTTGGTTCAACAACCATCCACCACTTACCAATTCTGGCCTTTTCTTTGTAATTTTTTCATGATGTCTTTTTAGTACTTCAATTTAGTATTGTTGATTAACAGTCTGACTATTGATGTGAGGGGAATCTTACTCATATCACGAATTTTGACAATGTTTTGGCCTGTAATCCTTGACCTTGGACGCCCAGCATGTTCACCACCTTCCACACTGTCCCTTCCCCAGTAAGACCGCTTATTTCATTAAAAAACACATGTGCACGAGATAAAGTTTCATCTCCATAAAGTTAGGTTAGTATTCTAAATGTTTTCGTGGCTGATTTCTTAAGGTTCACAAGGAATTTGATGTTGATTCGGCATTTTCCGGCGGAATGCAGTTGCGCGTGTTCACTGAGTAGCGTTATACTCCCAATTGGCGAGATAGGTTAAGGCGAAAATGGCAACATTGATAGAGGAGGTGTGTGAGATGACGTCACCAAAAAAAGTTGTTGATAATTGCACTCTTTTTTTCAAATTACATCCTTAGTATCGTTTGTGTGTGTGTGTGAGTTAAGTTTTTCTCACTTGCCGATCAACAAGAATGAATATAGATGCAAGCTGCCTGGTATTAGCCTGCGGGCTGTGATGAGAATTTAAACAAGCTATCTCACTCCTGATTTTACAAAAACTGTAGATAAGTATGATAGGATTCATTTGTCTCCTTAAAATGATTCTAAAATTAAATATTCTTGTAGCCAAAGATGATGTGAAATCAGCACAATAAACAAATTGAATAAGCCTGCCAATATTTTATTAAAGTTATATTAATTTAAGTTATGTTACAATTTACACGTTTTCTGAGATGCAAAGTTGACTAATAATTGCAATAATTTTACAAAGGTGTAGACCTCCGATATCCTATCCTTCCCCAATGTAGCCTTCGAGCTAAAAGAATTGTTCACCTCCTGCTATAGTGTATGCTATCTTTACAAGCTGAAGCATTTTATTCCTTACCAACAGCAAATGAGCTTATCTACATTGCGTCATACAATTCCCACGGAAACTGGTTAATCTAAGTGTTTCTTTTCGAGATGAAATAAATAATTTCGTACTTAAGTGCGGAAATTTTCAAGATATCCGATTACGTTCGGAACCGTGATTTTGCAAAAGCTTATAAATGGGTAATGTTTATGATATTTAGCATAACATGGATTAGAAAACGTATATAAAATTGTTTTAAGAATATTATCACAATTGAAAATTAATGAAGAACAATATTTTGACAAAAAAACAAGTAATATAAAAAAAAATGTTTTAGTCAATTCCTACTTAGGTCAACAAAGAAAAATTTTATTTTAGCTACTTTTTATTAAACAGTTACAATTACTAATATAAATAAGTATATACATAGAACAGAATCACAACATTAAGTGGTAATTAATTTTTATTAATTATAATTAAAGTATTGTATTGTCATTCAAAACAAGCGTGTATATAAAATTTCAGTTCAACTGAATGCTTTAAAACGTGAGGGGAAAAAAACCTTTTCATGTTTTGACACAAGTCCCCAAAAGGGTCGCTAAGTAGCCAAAAATGATGCCAACGTAGCTGTATTTGAAATTCTTTAAATAATTAGTTTTAATCAATTAATTTTTATTAATTATAATTAAATTATTATCATCTAAAATAATCATGTGTGTAAAATTTCAGCTCAAATGAGAGCTTTAAATGTATTTTATTAACAATTGAAAATTCCACCAAGATAAATAAATAAATAGAGAGTGTGAGCTAATAGTAGGAATTGAAATGAACACAGAATGACCAATTTTAAAAACATTCTCCTGTTATTAAAAATGATTCTATTATAATAATATTTTGCCTGTATATGTCTCAGACCTCTTTACAGAGGCTGAACTAGAATTTTTGAAATATATAACTTAGAAGTGGATTTATCCATATTTTACTACAGCAGTGAGGAGAAATTTTAAGAAAAAAACGCCGATAGTTATTTCAATTGGTGGTAACTCTGAAAATAATATGATTTTTGTCAAAACTCCCAGTTCAGACTGTCTGGAGAAGTCTTTACTTTATATAAGCAAAATATTATTATTATAGAAATGTTTTTTATAAAAGGAGAACGTTTTGAAAAAAGGTTATTCTAAATTAATTTTTTGCCAAAATATTGTATTTTAATAATTTGTTTTTGTCATAATGTCCTTAAAACAATTTTATGCATGTATTTTAATCTGTCACACTAAATATACTGAGAATTATCCATTTATGAGCATTTTTAAAATCACGATTCCGAATGTAGTCGGATATCTTAAAGTCTAAAATGGGACACAAAATGTGTCAAGTTACGGGAAATAAAACGTGTTTAATGAATTCGTTAGCACATTTAAATATAAAAATTCTTATGTTAGTAAATGCCTGCTCATTGATGAATTTTGTTCATCATGTGTATTTAGTTACGAGAACAATGTTAAATGTTTAAAGTGGGACAAAACCAGAGACAATTGACCATTCCTTGCCAGCTCCATTGTTTTTTAAGCAATTAAATTTTTTAATTATAATTCAATAATATTGCCTGCATTTAATTCGTATTTTAATGATATCTTATTGCATTCAAAAACATTTGAATGTCTATTCGTAAACGATACGAATATATTTGACATCTTAACTTTATCTATCCTAAAAGCAAAAAAAAATCAAATTACTTCAAATAGAAATTAATGGCATCTAATTAAAGTATATAAAAATTTCATTAATTTTTTTGCGTTGTATTTGTTATTTGTAGGATAATAAAAGGTGAAGTAAAAAATTTTAGAAAGATTCAGTTATTTAAATTTAAGGTATCTGAATATGCTCGGTACCATGATTTTAAAAATAAGTATAAGTGAATTAAGTTTTTTTTTTATATTTACTGTCACCTGAATTAAAATAAACATATAAAATTGACTTAAGAATAGCACTACAATAAAAATTTACCTTAATGCAATTTTGTGGCAAAAAAGGTAGGAAGAATGACAGATTTTTAAAACATTCGCCTTTTATGGAAAATGATTCTATAATAATAATATTTTGCTTATACATAGATTTGCTTATACATAGAATTCTGTACAGAGCCTAAACAAGGATTTTTGAAACATTTGCATTATTTTAATCAATTAAAGTAATGACCTTTTTTTTTGTTGTTAAAATTCCTCTATTCTGATGTATTAAAATATGAATAAATCCTTTTCTAAATAATATATTTCAAACATTCTAATTCCTCTGCATATTAGCTATATATTGTCAAAATATTATTATTATGGAAGCATTTACCATAAAAGGGGAATATTTTGAAAATATGTGTCATTCTTTCTCCTTTTTTTTTTTTTTTTGCCAAAAAATTGCATTTAAATAATTTTTTTCTTGTAATAATATTCTTTAAACAATTTTATATGTTATAATTCTAATTCAGGTGATACTAAAAATCGAAAACAATTATTCATTTATACGCTTTTCCAAAATCACATTCAGAACGTTGCTGTATACTTTAATATTTGATACAACTAGTTTTTATGTGAGGTTAAGCTCTAAAGCTTTATTTTTAGGCAACATTCCTCTCTCTCGTTTATTATTCGATAACTTAACTAATAACTTAAGTAGGATATGAACAATTTTTTTGTTCATTTTTATATTATAACTGATATTACCCAAGAAGATTCAAGAAATAACAATTAATAACATTGTGCAAAACATTCGTTACATTGTTGCCAAACAGCTTTAGCGTAAAATACAAATAAATCTTCTGATGAAGGAATGTTTCATTATTTTTTCTCTTTAATAAGATTTGCAGGTTGTTTTTCTAATCAAGATCATTCTGTGTACATAGACAAAATTACAATACCCTTCTGCACACATAAGAAAGACAAATTAAAAATTCATATTAAGCAAAAATCCATTGATAATGAATAAAGGCAAATACACAAAGGAATCTTTTTGATAGGATTAGATGTACCTAGAAAACGTGATTGATTAAAATGGTAATTATATAAGAATGAGTATTCCACATTCATGCTGTATCTTTTTAGATTAATACGTTGTTTGTATTTATGTACGTACAAATCAATTCACATCTAAACAAGAAATATGGAGAAAAAAAATTTGAAGTCAATTCCTACTTAGGTCAACAAAGAAATATTTTGTGTTTTAGTTACTTTTTATTAAATAATTACAATTAATATAAAAGAATCGCAATATTAAGTGGCAAAAAAAACCCCTTTTAAATTAACATTAAAAACTATTTAACCACATTAAATTTGTAATTACATTTTTAAATAAACGTTGATTGTAATAGGTAAGAATTTATCGTGAAACCAGAAAAAAAGGAGTGCTGGCATCTAACAAGCACATGGTTATTCAGGTTAAGTTAAATCTTCCACACAAATTTAACAAAAGCAGTTTTATCCAATGGTGCTGCCATCTAAAGGAATAATATCGACTTAAATATAACTCTTAAACTATAAATAATTAAATAATTTAATTGATGAATTAATATTTGAAAAAATTGTATTAACATCAAGTGTCATCCACTACAAGTTTTAAAAATGTATTTGAACTTGAGTTGATGAAAGAAAAGTATTCTATTAACGATTGAAAATTTGAACAAGATATATATATATGTTTGGATGTTATCTCTTGTTTGTAGAGAATTAGCCTATATAGCGTATTGTAGTAGCGTTGGCCGGTGTAGTGGTTGTCATATTTGATTTATTAACGACGTCTTCAGAACGGAGTTTTATCTTTTATTTTTAAGCACACATAGCGTAACTCACATAGCAACTGGTCTCACTCACTTTCTATTTTACATCTCTTTGGTAAAAACACATGAGCAGAGACACATAACAGAAGCGACATCTTGACGGACACAACACAAAGACAAAGAGCAGCAGTTATTGACATTCTTACATGATGACGGCAAGCAGACAAAGAGAGAGCGATTACATCAGATTTTTGGTTTTATACCAGCAGTGCAAGCGCGTGACTATTACATAATAGTAGTTCTGATTGGATAGAATTGCGTGGGACATGGATTTCGGTTTAGTCGATTACGATTAAGATTACAATGTTAATTTTATACCAAAGAATTCATATATATAGGGAGACTTTGAACTAATAGTAGGAATTGAAAAATACACATACAGCTTCTTATGAAGCATATGGGCTTCAGATCTTTTATTTTATGTAATAGAAACTGTTTGGAGAATCATGTTTGAAACAAATAATAATACTTTAAAATTATAGTTTAAAAAATTTAAGAGTAAATTATGTCGTATATATTATGTATGGTAATGTATATATGTTCTTCAATGGCTCAACAGCCTTGGGTGGGCCCTGGCCTTCTCCGGAAGTCTTCTCCATGCATCTCTACTTTTAACAACTGTTTTCCAGTTTTTAACCTATAAAATATTAAGATCTTTTTCGATTCGTGATGTATATGTAAGGATGACAAATTCTGTGCTTTTTATTTAAAAAAATTATTATAAATTTCTAATAAAATGAAGAAAAAACAAATAAGAAAATATTTTTATAAATAATAAGTTACCTTTTTTCAGTTTTATTTCAATTTTTCATAGATGATTTTCTTATATTTGCAAAAAGATTGTCATTGCAACCACAGCTTTTCTTATCATCTTAATTATTTATACATTTTAATTCACCATATATGTATTTCAATGATCTGAACACTCACGCTTAGGTTACTACCGTATATTCCAGCAAATAACGCGCACTTTTAACAATGAAAATAAGATCGAAATTTACGGGTGTACGCTATACGCCAGATATAAAAATTATAGTTTTAAAAATAAAGAGAAGATGAACATTAAAAAATTAGATTTCTACATAAATATGCAAATATTGTTGAACTAAAAGAAATGGCTTACTTCATGAACTTTCATTATTGGGCAACATGAAAAAAAATTGTCATCTTCGTCTTCGTAATATCTTCAGATACATCATGAAATTCCCTTTCACATTTTTTTCTCCATCACCGTTACTCGTATCTCTAAATATAAATAATAATCATCTACCTTTCCGTCTAAAATCTAGGTGTGATTTTAGTAGATTTTAGTATATTTAATGATCTAGAATCTAGATCATTAAATATACTACATTTTTAAATGACTTTTGAATTAACTTAACTCAGTGGTGCAACAACCCATGAGGAGCAAGGCCTACTGTGCCCAAATCAGCGTACATGAACTTGGGCCCTGAGGTGTAAGAGCAAATGTTCCGGTCATGTGGTCAGTCCGACGTAAATTGTTTTAAGAATGCTCTCTATTACAAGGGGGGAAAATATCTAAATACAATTTTTCGGCAAGAAATGAAGAAAGAATGACATATTATCAAATTATTTTCTATCTATGAACAATGCTTCTATAACAATAATATTTTGCCGATTGATAGCTATACCGGAGTTGAACTAAATTTTTTGAAATATGTAATTTGGATGTGTGTGTGAATTTATTCTTATTTTAATATGTAAAAATAGATATGTTTTCATAAGTAATACCGTTATCATTTTAATTGATCGTAACTGTGAAAATAATGTAAAATTTTCAAAAATTCTAGTTCTACTCCAGTATAGAAGTTTTAACTATCAATAGGCAAAACAGCATTTTTTTATCAAAGGAGAATGTTTTGAAAATATGCCATTCTTTTTACATTTGCTGTCAAAAAATTGTATTTAAATAATTTTTTTTCTTATAATAATACTCTTAAAATAATTTTATATGTATATTCTGATTCAACTGACACTAAATATCAAAAAGTTATTTATTTATACGCTTTTTCAAAGTCACGTTTCAGAATATAGTCACCTTAAATCATATAAGTTGTATTTACAAAATATACATTCTATGAGACATAAATCACAACATGTCACGAATAGCTGCTACCCCATTGGTCAGGCAGTCAACCAGCCCTAGGCTCTCATTGGCCGAGGGAATTGCAAGCAAATTTTTAAACTCTGAAATAGTAAATGTTTTTTGCTAGCTCTGAAAAAAACTGTTCTTTTATTCCTTTATTATCAAGTATTTTAATTCACTTTTCCAGTAAATTTTTCTTTTATTATTCATTCATAAATTATATTTTTCTTAAACTCTTTTTAAAATGGGCAAGTAATTAAGTTTCTCAAGTTATCTAAATCACCAAACAGGAGATAAAAGCCCTGACGGGCAAAGTGCTCTACAACCATAACCCAGCTACATGAGACATAAATAAGTTTAACAATCGTATTATCTTAGATTATTTGATAGTACTCATGTAAAAATAACATTAGAAAGACATTTCAGCTGACATCTTTCTATAAACAAAGCTTTATATTCAACATTAATGTTTAGGTATATTTAACTAAACTGACAAGCTATAACACATGTATTTGATTAATCCTTAATTATCCCCCTTTGTAGTACGGGGTCCTTGACAAGATAAATACCATCTCTGCCATTTTACGATATCGAGATATCCTATATCTCCTATGATCTAACAATTTCCTGTTGTTATGAACAAACAGCGATGGTACAAGCTGGGTTAATGACACCCAGTGTAGCGATTTGCACCCCTTTTCGTTCATTTAGGCTCTGTAGCAATCATAGAAACAGCCTGCTGGTTAATCTATTGGGAATAGACGTGAATTATATTGAGCTAAATGTTAGTTAATTTCTCTCATTTAATTTGATTGAGAGTACATAATTGGAAAGTATCACAGATGTTTTAATTTTAGCGTCGTACATATTCATAAAGAGGAATGTGAAATTTATGTATGTGAATGGAAAATGATACCTGAAGCAAATAATAGCAAAAAGCATATGCATCTTTATTTGTAATTCTTCGTAGTATATGTTAATTTGATATAGAATACTGTGTGATGAAACGAATTCTATTACAAGAACTTTAATGCGAATATTAAAATATCGATTCATATTTAAATTAAAATGAATATTAATGTTAATATAAGATAAAGTAAATATTTCTTAATGTAAGAAAGTAATTCACACTGAAAGCTACATTAATCTGTTTATAATCTAATGCGGGGGAATTAATTTATTAGCAATTCATAAGTACAGCCATATTAAGGTATGCTGAGAAAATAAAGAAATTTATAGACATATTTAAAATGTACAGGGTGATTATAATTAAAGTTCCACTTTCAAAATGCTGTAGAAAACTAACCATTGGTCAGAATGTGAATAAAAGGAAGAACACGGTATGGCATCAGAAAAAGTTCAAAAATGTATCAATAAATAGCGCTGTAAGTGACATAACGAAAGTGGATTCGGTTACAAGTGGCATTTTGAGTCGAATTATGGTGGCTTTGGCAAGAGTTGTTCATTAAATCAACTGCACCTTCAATGAATATGATTGTTTCGGTTTTTTGACGGGAAAAATGACTTACAAGTCTTTTAACAATTGTGATACTGTTAGTGAAAAACCCATCCACTACGGCATGGCATGGTCGTACCACATTGGATAGGAAAATTCGGTCCTTGTGCCAAAAAACGCATAAAAAGCAACAACGAAAAAAAAGAAAAACAAAAAAAGAACAAATTAAAATCAAATGAACTTTTTCTTATTCCATAATGCTTCCTCCTTCTTCAAGTATATTCAGTTCTAATTTGAAGATATTCTGAGCAGTGGTCCTTTTTTTACAGCATTTGGAATTGGAATCTAAATTATAATCTCCCTGTATAAAAAAATTCCTAAATAATCAATAACGTCAACAATATTTTTATTACTTTGTATGCAAATAACATTAACACAAAGATAATATCTTCAAATGATAACATACTTGCAAATACATTAATGATAATAACATGCAGAGTTTTTTCTTCGCTATTTAGCATTGCCATTTATCTCGTTCGAAATAATTACAAAATAAAAATAATTTAAAAGACGGCCATCTGGTATAGTAGTAAGCGACACTGACTGCTGTGCCGTTGGACCAGAGTTCGAATCCCGGAGAAGACATGGATGTTAATAAATGTATAGTGCCTTCGCAGCAAAGGGGTACTTTAAATAGCAAAGAGATTGTGGAGGTTGGTGAAAGGGAAGAGAGGTGAGAGTCCCCTGGGCACCCCAGGGGACTCCCACTGAGGGACAAAGGTGGGGTTCTCCCTCAAATTTCGGGTGAAACTGAGATGAATCGTTTTTCCCCTGTTTGGTGCTCAAAGCTAAAGCTAAAAACTAGCGTCACTTGGCCTTTTACCATGATGAATTTCGTAGGTTTTGATCTGGCCTTTGCCGATCAGGT
The DNA here is from genome assembly GCA_019973955.1 of Trichonephila inaurata madagascariensis. Taxonomy (NCBI): domain Eukaryota; kingdom Metazoa; phylum Arthropoda; class Arachnida; order Araneae; family Nephilidae; genus Trichonephila; species Trichonephila inaurata. Next base: position 324,201 of record BMAV01026537.1, on the reverse strand, counting down.
GGCATTAGTAACAACAACAAGACTTTAAAAAACTTACAAGGTTTTCAATAAAAGATTCAACCTGTTAATTTACAAATAACTATAAAACAATAGCATTATCATTTCGCACAGAAGTATTAAATAAAACATAAAGTTTTGTAAAAATAAAATTTGAAATATGTTATAAAAACAGTCTGTGTGAAAGAGGAGAGGCGTTTGTTTATATTAGGTTTGGGAAAAAGAAATCCATTATTTTTGCATGAAATTCAATACTTAATTTAACATGTTTCGGATTGTCTGATTTGGGTCAAATATGTACCGTTTTGTTGTATAATTTGTCGCCATTTTAATGGCAGCTTCATAATGCCTCTCTCGTAGAAGTCTTGGTCCTTGTAGGCGAAAAACTCTAGTAATCGATTTTCCCAATTTTCTCTTGATCCCAATTTCTTATCACTCAGGAAGTTCTCCAATGACAGAAAAAGGTGATAATCGCTTGGTGCCAGGTCCGGACTGTATGGTGGATGCATTAAAACTTCCCAACCAAGCTCTCAGAGTTTCTGGCTAGTCAATACAGACGTCTGTAGCCTGGCGTTGTCCTGATGGAACACAACACTTCGTTTGTTGTCCAATCCTGGCCGTTTCTGGTCAATCGCTAGCTTCAAACGGTTCAGTTGTTGACAGTAGAGATCTGAATTTAGTGTTCGGCCATACGGAAGCAACTCATAATAAATTATTCCTTTCTAGTCTCACAAAATACACAGTAGAACCTTCCTTTCCGTTAGTTCTGGTTTGGCCACCGTTTGAGCTGCTTCACCGTGCTTTGACCACGATCGTTTTCGCACAATATTGTCGTATGTGACCCATTTCTCATTCCCAGTCACCATCCGTTTAAGAAATGGGTCGATTTCATTCCGTTTGGCCAAGGCTTGGCAGATGGAAATTCAACTCATCACGTTTTTTAGTGTTAATTGGTCTCGCACCCAGACATCGAGCTTCTTTTTTAATCCAACTTTGCGCAAATGTTTGACCGGTCCACGTGGATAAAATGGTTGAGAAGCACTTCTATACAGTGTTACATCACGGATTCTGAGTTATTAAGTACTTCATGAAGCTCATTTGGCTATTGGACACGGAGGACTTGATAGAATTCTGAAAGAACTTTCAACCAAATACAAAAACGTTACACGTTATGATATTGAACTGTACATCCACTTTGTGAACCTTGACAGAAAAAACAGAAAATTATTTAAAAAAAGGCATTGTTGTGAAATTTATGATTTTTTTTAATGCCAATATATTGGCACTTATAATGAGGGGAAAAATGGTCTATATCAACTTGGAACTTCTATAAAGGAATTTTAAAACAAATAAATCCGAAATCACAATTTACTTTGTGCCCTAAGAACTTACTTAGAATTACTGATATTCCTAACCATTAAATTCCTCATCTATCAAATGCAATTGTTCATTCCAATGGATTCAAATGTCATTCAAGCCTACCATGTTGCAATAAGTAGATTAATTTTAAGTTCTTATTTTTTATTTGAAAATTTTGTTTTCCTTAATAAAAGAAAGACTTAGATTTTGTTTGGTACAACTTTTTTTTTCATTTACGCATTTTGAATAATTTTTTAATGGCACTCTCATTATTTTGTCAGAATAACATTTGTATTTTTTAGAAATGTAAGTCATTGATATAGTAACATTATCATGACCTTACTTCATACTTTGCTTAAACAGCTTTAGTCATTCTATAGAATGCCTAGGCATTCTATACAATTCCTAGGTAAAGTATGAAATAATTCTCTTATTTCATACTTTGCCTAAAACCGTCCGGCATTCTATGTAATGCCTAGGCAATCTACAGAATGCCGTCATTTCATACTTTGCAGGGAACATATACATTAAATACAAAATACAAAACAAAACTTATATACACTAAATACAAAAATATACATTTACTCTGATATAATATACTTATAAAAGTATCAGTCCTCCAAATGTATTTGATAATTAATCTTAAAATACTAAAGATCAAGTTTAATAATTACTATTGATTCACATAGGCTTGTCATATACAAAATTTAGTACTTATCTTGATAATTTGTACGTTTTATGATTAAAATCGTACAGTAGTGCATTATTATTGCACTCAATACATTGTTATTGTGTAAAAGGGGGCGCGATGAAAATTATGATTGAAAATTCGGTCACAAACATTGAATGTTTGAGAAACACTGACTTAAACATATGTTAAAGAAATGTTCCATCATGTTTTTCTGTATAATATGTAGCACTACTAGTAAATAAAATTTTTATATAAATTTTAGAAAAGAAACAAAACATATTGATAACTTCATTCCATAATTTTTGCACCTCAAACAATAAAATCTATTTTCCTAATACAGATGTTAAAAGAACTAACAGTGCAATAAAACTCTTCTTGCTCTTATGAAAATTTCCAAAACAAAAAAATAAGTACCAATATTTTTGAGCTCCAAAAAAAATTTAACTTATAAAATAAACTTATAACTTAAAAATTTACTTTTTATAAAATTTCCACTAAGCACATTTAAATATTATTTTCTGTAATAAAATATTTGTTACGTCATTAAAATTTTTTTTCTTTTCCATACAAGTAAGAAGCATATTACCCGTAATCCTATTAAGATAGGACATATTGCCTAGATGTGTAGCATATTTACCAATAAATTCATTTAGATTTTCTCGGACGCGCTCTAAATCATAATCTATAAATAAACAATTTCATAAATGTCTCATTTATTATGCATGATACCTCATTAAACTGAGGTATAATGTATAAACATAAAATGTAAATACTCTCAGCTCACTTTTAAAAAATGTTTTTTCCACTAATGATAATTAAAGATTCTAAATATTGTGTGTGTTTTTAACAAATAGTTTTAAGCACTAAAACATTAAATAAAAGATCTAAATAATTTTTTAATTTTTTTCTTTGCAATAAAGTGGGAAATAAAGAGCAAGTGTATTATAGTTTATTTAATAATTATAACAGCTACATGCTTTTAATCAAATATTAAGTTTTAATTAAAGTTAATTTAAATAAATTTGAATTTTAAAAAAATAAAAAAATGAATAGTTTATGAGAAGTTTTAAACATATAACATTTAGATAAAAATCTTCAAAAAAAATTAAGAAGTACTTTACATGAAAAATATATATATTAATGCCTAAACATTACATTTTACTCTGAATTACATATTATGTTATAAATTTTCTCATATATATACTTAATGATTATCACTAGATTGGTGTTAATGAAGAGATTTATTTTTAAAAAGAGTCTTCTGCCATTTTTCTAATTTTTATAAGTTGAAATTGATTTACGACTCATAAAATGTTTTAGAAAAAAAATATAAACAAATTTTAGGATCAATTTGTAATTATATCTTTTAAAGTCACTTAATAAATTTTTTAAATTATATAATTTAAAGTTTCAACATCTTCCAAAATCCCATAAAACTCTTTAAAAAATGTAACTAACGATAAAAAAAACATCTTCTAAAGTAAATTATTTCGAATAGTTATAGTTTCTCTGTATTATTCCAAAAGATTGTTTTAAAATATTCAAAACGAAATGCAAGCTTTTCAAAGTTTTAATCACATATTCGATTTATGAAACAACTTTGTAATTGAAACATTAGTTATCATTAATAATTAACACATAAAATTTGCATATTTACATTACATAGATTGCTCCTTAATCATATATGAAAATGGTCTCATTATATTCATGGTTTAAGAAATTGTTTCATCAGGTTTTCATTGTGTAACTTCTAATATGGGTATTTTTAAAGTATTCTTTTTTAAAAAAAATGTTTCTTTAGTTAAAAGGAGATATATGTACAAAAAGCACTTTTTAATGTGCATGTTCTACTGGATGTAGACAAATGATATAAGTAATGTAATACTAAAGCAATGATTAAAAAGGTAATGCAGAATTTCATTTGCTCATGTAATCTGCTCAAAGACGCATTTGTTCGAAAAGTATTCTATTAGATCTAACGATATAAAATATTTTCAAACGATCCAATATATCTAGAGATACAAAATGTTTACAATTTAATCGAATTTTAATCTGAAACGATTTATTAAATTTTATTTTATTTATTTCCCTTTTTTACTGTAATTTTATGTGATAATTTTATATGAATATGAAGAACAAGACTTACATAAAAGAGAAATATTCATCATGTTTTACCATTTTAAGGTATGTTCTCACTTTGAAATTCAAAACGTTTTCAATGAAAAAATTTCTGACATTAAAATGTCTGAAAGTATAAAATTTAAATTTGTAACATTCACCCCTTAAGTTGCATTTGTTATCTGATCTGAACCTATGATACTTCAATGAATGGAGCACAAGAATTTTTTTAATGCCGAATCAAAATATTATATTCTGAATTCTTTTCAATATTTCTTAGTTCAAAAATTTTTATGCATGTATTCAATTTAATAAATCATCATCTCAATTTTAATTTTTTTTATAATCAGATATAAATTATATAGTGTAATATTTCGTAAAAACTGTAATGTATTGATTTCTTTAAGCTAATAGTACATTAAGATTTATATTTAAAACTCTTATATCTTTAGGTTTTGTAAAATTATTTTCAAACATAGATATATATTACGTAATTAAAAGGGAGGGGGAAGTATTATTTAATGATCTTACAATATGAAATGACCACAACCAACTGGCAGAAACACTTTATTTCTTCTGATATTTACCTTTCTAGTGTGTTGTATGAAGCAAGAGAGCTATGACATTGTTACTAGTTTTAGTAATCCTTATCTAATATATCTTGATAATATAGGTCATCTTTCCAACAATGTATTAACAAAGAAAGATGATCTTCATGGCAAATCGATATATCAGATACCTTGCAAAGATAGCAGATAGTATGAAAAACTCTAATACAATCATAACACATTTCTATGAAAATTCTGAAAACAAAAACCTTATTGGGTCATATTTTGAGAATTTAAGAATTATAATTAACTCGAAATAATTAGTATTCAAATTAGAGTATAATGAGTGTGATATACAATGAAAAAGATACAAATCTACTGACTGTATATCCTTTCGAGATGGAATATAAAAATATTATTTCAAAAATACTTCGAAAAAATGCTTGAAAATATTTATCCCTGAAAATTGTTCAAAAATAACAATTGGACACGAAAATAGTAAATACTATATGAACCAAACATTCTTTAAAATGTACTATGTGTGGGTGCTGTATTTTAGTTAAGACTGGATCACAAAGAAATACAAAATTCAACTCCTAGGAAAAATACTTTTAAAATGTTTTCTTTTTCTTTGTATATACAATAAAGCTCTGTGGAGTTCATTGTTACGAGAATATTTTTCTTTCTATAAAATTCTTTAAATAATGCTAAAAATATGAATTCTAGATATTTTTTGAAGTTAATTATTATTCACTATGAGTATGTAAAATTTGCATAGATCTTATAGATACGTACTGGATAAATATTAATCATTTTTTAAAAACTTGTTATAAATAATTTGTATACCTTCTTGGTCTTCTTATAATATTTAATATAAGAGATAAATCGGATTTAAGAAATTAGATTCATTCTTCTAAATCAAGGATCAAGAAGAAACAGCCCACAGATTGATTTATTATTAATGCCACATTTTGAAAATATGCGAAGGCCATTAGCGAAGTACTTCGCAATTTTAAAACATGATCAAGTGACCAGTCTAAGGCTTAACTTGCTTCAGTATCTCTACACGGCGGGTGAGACAGTCCACAAATCGAGTGTAGTTGTCGAAAATTTTGCGTTAGACTTATTGCTTTATTTCATTTCTGTGGATCAAAATATGTACTGTTATTTTTTTTTTTTTTTTTTTTTTTTTGTCAGAATACTAAAAATCTAATTTTTTAAAGCAAATGTGGTAAGCTTCAAATAAAAGCAAACATCATCTCAAATAATTATCTATTTAAAAATGTATAAAAGGCAATTAAACCTATTTTTCCTTAGTTTTTTTTTTTTTTTGAAAAAAAAAAAAAGAAGAATGAAAATTATTTAAAATGTTTATTTTTATTTGTTGTGAAACATCGTAGGTATTAATTTCAAAAAGAATCTACAAAAACTGTCTTTCTTGTATTCTTCGAATCCTAAAATAACTTTAAATTTGGTTCATGTTTAATGTATCTTTAACTAGCTCTAGATTGTTAATGGTCAGCGGTAAAAACGCCTGCTCTGAAAATCTCAGATTTCAGTTAATTTTCAGTACGCACTGCCATCTATCGGTAAAGTGAGAGCTTAGTTTTCAAAAACAGGTTAAAATCTTTAAAACAAAATGTTACTGTTGTTTACTTGCAAAACATAGGCATGAAATGTTCATATAAATTAAAACAAAAAGAAATAGCAAATACTGACTAAAAAGATAATAGAAATTTCAAAATAAAATCATGAAAGTTTTATAATACATTTAACGAATAAATTGTTATAAACGTCTTAGATTGTTTTTTATAGTATTATTGAATCAAATTGTTTTTTAGATTGTTTTTTATAGTATTATTGAATCAAATTGTTTTTTTACATATAAAAACTAAAATAGATGATTCTTTTATTTTTTTGAAAATATAACTACTTAATTTTACTTTTGCTAATAAAATGTTAATTGTGCTTTTACGAAAAAATCAACTAGCTTAATTCTGAACTTCTATTCAAGCAAAAAACAAACGGCATCGCATTATTCGACTAAGTTGAAATTAGCCATAAAATTAGTAAATTTGTTCGATTTAAAATATCTTCATTTAGTAAAAAGTTAAGATTCCACTTTTTTCAAAACTTTTCTCGTTGTATATAAGTATTTTAATTTTAAAATGATTTCATAAAATTTCATAAGACGCTAAGTATTTAATCTTCTTGAATTTCTCTTAAAAAGTTACTACATTAAGTACTTTTATATTAATACTTAAATCAATATGCTAATTTAATTTAGCTTTTTTTGACCAATTAATTTTTTTCTACATTTCAAAAAAAATTATACCAAATATCAGCTTAAAAATAAATCACTGACATTCTATATTGTTGTACAAAAGGGCATGATATTTGCCATCCATTTGAATACAGCAGGAAAATCACAAACCCACCTGAGGCAGATTACGTGTCTTCAAAGTGTGAAAAGTAGAAATATCCCAAAGGATTTGGGAATTTTACTTCGGAAAAGCATCTAAGGTAAATAGTTCTTAAACAGAGTGAATTTCATTTCTTATAGTTAGCTGGAGGGTTTATGGCTCGAGTCGCTATTTTTCCCGTTAAAATATCCACTTTTCTGGATCAGACTTTGGAGCAATCTCTTTGAGTGCCACGTTACCATGAAAAGCGATGCTCTTTCCAAGAGTTCTAAAGGAATGGTACGATTGCATACGCTTAGAAATCGCGAATATCATATATATTCAAAAAGTACATAATTCGATTGACATTATGGCGGTAAAATAATAGTTAAGGTTTTATTTTTTTAATATTTATTTTCAGATTGTTTATTATGTATATTGATCATTTATTCAATCAGATTAATTAAAAATGTCTTTTTAGAGAAAAAAATGGTTCCAATCATTAGGTTCTTCCATTTGCTTTATAATTATTATTTAAGTAATAAAAGTTGTCAAAACACGATTCATATATTCATACCTAATATTAATTTTTTTTTTAAAAAAAATATCAAATTTTTAAATGAGGTGTACAAATATCTTTCATTTATTTTTTAAAAAGAATAATTAAACCGCAGATAAAATCTCGTCATTGATGGTAATGTACAGTGAACGCATAGTAATTTTTTAAAAAAGTAATTATCCTAATAATCAGCTTTTTGAAAGAAACAATAGAATGCAGTTTAAGATATAACTAACAAACTTTTATTCAGAGAAGTTTACTATAATAAGAATTACAAAAATTATTTTGTGAATATATACTAATTTATCTCTTAATCTGCTAACTCGTTTTCTTTTTTTTCATTTTCAAAAGATAAACCTTATTACACCAATTTAGCTAACCATACTGCTCAGTTTCATAAGATACTTTATAAAGATAACTCTAAAGATAAATCTAACTCTCTCTTTTTACAGCTCTGTTAATATTTTAAATTTTCAGTTACTACATATAGAGTTTATGTAAATTATGTGATTAAAAAAAAAAAAAAATAATATTGAATACGAAGATTTGTAAAAAGCCGTTTTGCTGTAAAACTCCTTTCCCTGCAATTGTATGTTTAGTGCAAGAAAGCGCTTTGCAAGATATTTACTGAAAATTTTACCCAAATACAGTAAATAGAGCGTCGTTTATCCGAATCAATTGAGACCGGACACTGTTCGGATAACCGAAAGCCGAATGCAATCCATGCAGTATATGAAACCGGGCATTACGAATATTGACAACCCAGGAAAACGGCTTGAAGAATAAAAGGTGAAACGTCGAAAATTTTTCCCCTTTTTTGTGAAAATAATCGCTTTTTTCGCTGTACCCCTTGTAACCTTTTGTTTTTTTTGCTGCAATGGGGTTTTATTCTCAGAGCAGCAGAAGGAGAAGGGCAGCACTCTGATTGTTGTTCGTACCACTCCATAGCTGTCTCCAACGCAGAAAACGCGTCAGCATTTGATGGACCCTTGCTACTTTCTGTTGTCTTTGTCTTCCTCCGTTTCCTCAACGACAGGGTCGGATTTTTCTTGCACGGAAGTCACAATCTCGTCATCATTTAGCATTTGAAATCTACAGTCTTTTGTATCGCATGCCATCCAGGTTTCTACATCTTTTCATCGCATTCTTGAAATCCTGAGATCGATTGGACAAAGTCGGTAATCTCATCCCCGTGGTCGTCTTTGAAGTCTTATTCGCCTTCTAAATCTGTCCATAGCTTATTCCATGCATTTTTCTGGCTCTATCTTTCGAAAAAAATTTTTTTTATTAATTTTGAAGAATTTTTTGTGGAAAAAAATATCAAATCATTTTGAGTCAAAAAAATTAATTGCCGTATTTAGTTTATATTTCACGTAACCTATATTTTTTTAAAAAAAGTTTTATTCGTGAAATAATTTTACTGCGAATATTTTATAATTTTCATTATTTTTTATTTAAAATAAATATTTCAAATTTCTTTAAAGCTGAATTTTTAAGTTTCATGTATTTAATCAAATATAATTGTGTGCATTTTTACCTTAAACTGGATGAAAAATTACTCATTTAAATAAATTCTGTGGATTAACGGTTTTTTTTTTCTTTAAATATAAATTATTGCAATTATCTTCATTAAATGTTAAAAAATCAACTTTAGTAACTTATTTCTACCGAATTTTCAGTATCATAATTGAATGCATTTTAACGTAAGATACAAATGGATTTCTGCTTTACTATTCGATAAAGTTGGAATGTATTGTTTTGAAAACTTTTACTAACACTATTATTAAGTATAGATAGCATAAAAGGATATTCCATTCTTATTATATCCAAAGAAAATTTAATATATACCTAAATAAGGTTGAAAATATCTCTCTTATTTTGAAGTTTAATTCATTTAAAATATACAATCAAATGAAAACGAAAACTATTTTCTTACTTTTTGTGCTATTCACAATACCATTCACTTTAAGTAATTTTGCATCGTTATTTCTTTTCTCTAACTGAATTTTACTCATATTATTTTTACAAAACTATTGGACATATTATTTGCAATGTCAAAAATATATATCGCTAACTCAAAATTTTAATAACTGCTAAATGATTTTTTTTTAAAATTTATGAGAAAATATGATTTATACTTAATTTAATTCCAAAGCAATTGAAGGAAGTCAAAATTAATGAAACGAGATCCTTGTTTTTCTCAAGAGAAGAGAGAATGAACAAAATATAATGCTCCTCCCCCCATTGCAATAATAATGATATAACTGTTACAGTAATGCACACAGGAATTTTTCAAAGGGGGGGTCCGGGGTCGAAAGTTCACCATTCTTGTTTCATGCTCCTTTTGATTTTGTCGATTTTTGGGAACAAAACACAGTAAAAAAACTAATTCTTGAATAAATAATTAGTATTAATTAATAAAATAATTCATAAATAACAAATAATTAATTAAATTTCACGTACTGTATACTTAAAATTATAATTAATCGGAAAAAATCAATTGGGGGTCCGACCCCGGACCTTTATGTGCGCCACTGACTGCTACCGTTAAAGTGTGAAATTGTTATTTCATAGAATAGCTAGTTATTTCATGAAAAAACTAGACACACAAGTCAGTTAAAGTATATAAAATTATTGAGTTCTAAGATTTAACTAGGTATTCTATGGAATAACGATTACTTGATCGTTAAAGTATGAAATACGGCACTCGAAAGTTCTTTGAATCGGTTCTAGCTGCTTTGGGAAGGATTTTTCCGATTAGAAGCTATAAATGGCCAAATAAAACAATTTTACTCTAGATATCAGTTCAGTATATGTCAGCGAGAATTAATTTTCATTGAAGAAGTTCTAAATATTGACACAACGCTCCAATCTGTTGCAACAGCTCAACTTTGCCGTACTGGATAAGGATTTAAAAAGTGCTCGTGTAAAAAAAAATGCGTAATAGTAAAAAGTGTGCTTGTTTCAAAAAATATAAGCAGTGCAATCAAAGTGTCATCACATTAATCCCTGCTCTAATAAATAATTAAGTCGCCCCTCCCAAAAAAAACCTGTATATTTGTTAGCGACGCTGACTACGGTGCCGTAGGGACTGGGTTCGAATCCTGAAGAAGACATGGATGTTTGTAAATGTATAGTGCCTTTGCGGCATAGGGGTACTCTAAATCACTGTCGAGCCGCAAGTCCTCTCGTGTGGTTGGTGGGAGGCCCTTGGCCACCTCCAGGTCTTTCTCCCTCTAAATTGGGGTGTAACCGAGCAAAATCATACTGTCAGCAGCATGGTGCTCAAAGCTAAGGTTAATGACAGGCGTAAAAATTCTAGCTCTTAGCCGCGATGAATTTCTCGGGTCTCGATCTGACTTCGTCAGGCAGGTGGCATTAGTCACAACAGCATAAATAATTAAAAATAAAAAAGGTATTTCACATAAAATTTTAATTAATATTCTCTTACATTTTTGTTTTAAAAAGTTTACACAATGTTTTTATTAAGCAACAGTTTTTTTCCCAGCATGTATTTTTGATGACAATATTTAAATATAATTCATTTTTGCAACGTATTCTTTTTCCCCCTTTTCTGTTTAACTAATAGCAATATGAGCAATATAATAAATTATATCATCTCTGCTTTCCCTTATTATTTATCAATTATTCATCCGCATAAGGAATAAAATGTATTTTTCGAGATATTTTCGCTATTTATGAACAATTAATTTATAAAATATCTGTGAAATTGTTTATTTTTATCTTTAACGGTCTATCCTTATTATTCTTCCATAGAATAACTAGGTAAAGTTTGAAATTTTTCATCTATTATATACTTTAACTGACTTGTCTAGTTATTTCATGAAATACCTAAGGTATTCTATGAAATAACTGAATTATACACTTTAACGGTAACATAACTACACAAATCACACAGGCTTTCAGTTGCTTTTCTTCACGATATCTAATAATGAAGGTTAATTTGATTTTCCAACTACTTTTTAATAATACAATGCATATCATGCATTGTTTTTGTATATTTCATATAATTTATTTGCTCTTAACATTTTTACTCTAAAATATATTGATTTCCTTTGAGGTAAGGTTCATTTTCAATTATTATATTTCGTCTTTTATTAAATAGAACTAAATTTCCAAGAATAAATTTGATTAAAAAATCGATTTAGAACTTCCTGATATTAATATTTTTTTCAGTTTCTAAGGAACGTGTATTTTAGATTTTTACTGATAACAGTTTTTAAAAAATATTACTAAACCAATTTAAAACTATCCTTCTAGAGTTAAGAGATATTACAATTTTAAAAACAAAGATATATTTTCGATATTTCTTAAGTAAAACCGAATAGAAATAGCGTAGACGTTCTAGTAATACTTAAAATTTGAAACACACTTTCAAGCATTTCTTGTTTCGATTCTCAGTAACAAATAATGAATTTTCTTATGAGTAATAGCATAGTATAATATTCAATTGTATTGCAAATACGTACTTTTTTAGGTCTCATTTTCGGAGTGATGCATGAATTTGTAATCACTAACAGAAAAAGAACCCAATAATAATCACATTTCAACTAAGTTTCTTCATTATCTGAGTTTTTTTGTATATAAAAAAATAATAGTAACTGAATATAGATTTGGCATGATTTATTCGGCGTTCATCTTTTGTTTCTCCATATAGAACCCCCATCAGTGTTTAATGATTACTTGCTATATGTAAGCATGGCGTCAATATAAATCATTTTCTTTTATACTGAGAGTTCATTTTTCATAACCCTTTATTTATCGCATTATGATTTACTACAATTTTTTTCGTGCAGTATTTGTGTGTGTGTGTGTGTGTGTGTGTTGGTGTGTGTGTGTGTGTGTGTGTGTGTGTGTGTGTGTGTGTGTGTGTGTGTGTGTGTGTGTGTGTGTGTGTGTGTGTGTGTGTGTGTGTGTGTGTGTGTGTGTGTGTGTGTGTGTGTGTGTGTGTGTGTGTGTGTGTGTGTGTGTGTGTGTGTGTGTGTGTGTGTGTGTGTGTGTGTGTGTGTGTGTGTGTGTGGTTGTTGGTTTTGTGGTTGTGTTGTTGTTTTTTTGTGTTGTTTTGTTTGGGGTGGTTGTTGGTGGTTTGTTGTTGTGTGGGTTGTAATCACAATTAAAAAAAGGTCGTAAAAAAATACTAACTTTGGGAAATTTTTCCGTAGACTTTATTTTTAGTCATAAAGGTCAAAAACTCTTGAAAAACCATACTTGAACAGTTTTAAACTTAAAAACAAACAAAAAAGAACTTTTATTTTTCGAACAAAAAAAAATTTATTTTTAAAGATAATTAATTTTTAAAATTTATTTGCTTTTTTTTACGCAAAAAAACAACTTTTACACATTAACTTAATTTGATGATATATATTTAAAGAAACAGTTGTTCTTTTCTTTAATAAACAAAAATTCATTACACGTTGTGAATTTTGAGTGAAGTTTTGATTGAATGTTTTTTAAAACACTGCCTCCTGGATTGGGAAATGCTGTATTTTCTTAACATGATATCTGCATTTTTAGTCTTGTTCAGTCTCTTGATTATCATCTTAAGAATGTAACGGAAATTTCAGCAGATTATTTGCTGGGACTTCTTCATCTGAAAAATCACATCTGTAGTACATCACCGAATTCAGATGGTAGGCTCCTAATAAATCCAAAGCTTCTTGAAAACTGAGCTTCTTTTTTTCCAGACATTCTAAGAAGAAATAATAATAATAATAATTGAATAATGACATTGAAAATCTCCCTATTATTTTTAAATCTCAGTTATATAAAGAAATTAAAATGTTAATTTTGAAATAAGAATAAAAAATTTCATTTAATTGTGTGGCAAAAAAAAAGCTCAGATTCAAAGTTTAAAATTTTTTGAAGACGTTAAAATAAAAAGAAATAAAAAAGCAAAATAAATAAGTTAAACTAAAAAGAAATGTCAAAAAAGCATAAGTCTTTTGCACTATAGTAATGACTCTACAACACAAAAAAAAAACTAAGTTCTTGCTCTAACATCGAGTGTGCTGTCGGTGATTCTAAGAAAGACATTCTAAGAAAAGGAAATAATAATAATAATGATAATAATAGCTCCTTGTAGAAAATCCTGTATTGTTAAATCTCAGTTATACATAAAGAAATTAAAATGTGTTGTTAATTTTTGAAATAAGAATAAAAAATTTCATTTAATTGTGTGGCAAAAAACAACTCAGATTCAAAGTTCAAATTTTTTTGAAAACGTTAAAATAAAACAATAAAAAAGCAAAATAATTAAGTTAAGCTAAAAAGGCGAAGAAAAGCATAAGTCTATTGCACTATAGTGATGACTATACAACACAACAGAAAACAACAATAAGCCACAGGGACGAAAAAAAGTTCTTGCTCCAACACCCAGTGCCGTCGGTACTTTTAAGTGCCATAAAGAGTTATTCAACTGTAAAATTAATTATATACACTGTTCACTTAAAATAAACTGTCAAATCGTTTTCTAAGGTCTTCATCAACATACAAAAAAATATGACCCTTACATTTTTACATCAACTACTTTTCCGGAACAAAAATGACAATCTTCGCAATCTGATCAAAATGTCAGTTCAAAACAGAACTTCTGCCATGAAACTATTCGCCTTCCTCACTAAAATACTCCTCCTATAATCCGTGTTTGCATGCATCCTGGAAGAGTGGATTTAAAAGAATATTCTTACTAAGTATCGTCAGAGTATTCGTAAAAAGGATTATTCGAGTGAAAAAAGTGAGTGGTACTTATAAGTTCCGTCGGTAGATAAAGGGTTAGTAAATAAAGTGAATATTTTTTTAGCAGGAAAAAAATTATGTTTCAATAAAAATAATATATATTATAAAATATCAGATTTTAATATTGGAACTTCGTAATCAAAATTTAACATAATGTATTTTGTAGGACAAGCAATCTGAATTCAGGTTTATAGTCAGAAAATTATTTGGGCTATTCATATATATTAATTAACATAATGAGCGTTTGTAACATAGATTATGACAATATGATGGTTAATTATTATACAATTTATACGAAAATAGATACATTGATTGTCATTGTGTTAATGTTGGTCATTCCTAAGAGAAATAGCTAAATGTATATAGAGATGAGTATAAGATTTATAACTATGCCTTATTAATCAATTGTATAACTTCATTAAAACTCAATTAATTATAAAAATATGGTAATAAAAAATAATGAAGTATTCATTAAAACTTTAACATTCATACTTGAGTTTTCTGTTGTAAAATTACATAAGATACATAGAAGACATGGTTAACTTTAACAAAAATAGGATAAATTTTACAGATAATTTTTCATACACAAATACACAAACCATACAAAATCTAGTGTTAATGGTCAATAAATAAATTCAAAACTTTTGATGAAAAGATAAAGTTTTGCTTTTAGTAATCACAAGAAATTTGTCCTGTGCAATATTTGTTTTTCAAAAATTTTTTTTTTAAGAGGTGAGATTTTTGTAATGCGAGTTCAAAAACAGTTTTATCAGTAGTGATATTTATTTCTATATGCAAATGTTTTCTAGATCTCCCCATATATATTTTAAGTTGTGAATTTTGCAGTTATTCAAGTTGGATAAAAATAAACAATTTATTTGAAATATTTGTTTCTTATTACATTCTGGTAACTCGATTTCCTCTATAAGACTTTGTAGACTGCCTAGTGATCCTTTCAACTTTTTAGCTCGAATTGATCTGGTATAACTTGATTACAAAGTGCTGAAGGGAACTCAGAAAGTGTAGTAACTTGAGATCCACAAAGGAATTGTTGTTGCCCTAACTCTAAGTAGGTACTATTATTTTAAGTGAACATATTTTTCTTGTTCACATTTTATTTTTTTAAAAAAAAGAAGCTATTCTTCAACTTTCTCTTTTAAACTGTAATATCAAAGTAATAAATACACATATAAATAAATATATACGTTTCGTTTAAATGTGAAAAATACATGTATTATAACTTATGTGCATTTAATTAATCAAACAATCTGGCAATTTAATTAATTCATGGAAATCAAATCGTTTGGTAAAAAAGCGTTTTGTTCATTTACCATTTTTACCATGACATTTTAAAATTATATTAGAATATTTTTGTAAACTTTAAGAGAAAAACCAATTTAAAAAAACATATTTAGCAATATAATTATAAATTATGGCTCTTAGTACTATAATTCTTACGAAAAGAATTATAGCTATTGAAGTATGTCATTAAAGGAAAAGGAAAATCATAATTGTACAAACATTTTTTTTTAAAAAAAAATCAACGTTTTATAATATTAACTACTATTATTGTAGCTGCATAACATTGAGCTAAAATATTAACACAAAATGAACGAAAATTGGGATGTCTTAAAAAGTTAATTCAGATAGAAAAATTTTAAAGACATTTTCTATCCTTCTTAGAAAATTCATTCAAAACCAATCGTTTGTTCCAGAGGTATTTAAGAAAATCTTTTAAGGGCCATATATTAAGCTGTTCTGAGAAAAAAATATTTAACTTTTTTAATACAATTGTAATCCTTTAATACAAAATTAGTCTTAACTTATTTTTACTCTTAAGACCTGTATTATTTTATTTTTTTATCTTCTACGACAAAAAAAGTTTTTAAAAAATTAATTTTGTTAGTTCAAACATAAAACGGATTTTTCCTAATATACTTTTATTTATAGTTTATCATTGAACTAGTCTACATCCCATTAATATATTGAAAAATTGAGAGCCTTTGTTCCTTTTCTGAATGTTACCTAAGCTATTGGAAATAATAGTACAAAACTTTCTACTCAAAGCATTAAAAATTCAATAAATTTTGATATGCTATAGTTATTATTATACTAATTTTTTTTAATGATTCCTATTTTACAATACCGTTAATTCTCGATTTTTTTGCATTTTAAGAATTAAAAATGAAAATTGTAGACTAGTGTAGACATCTTTGAAAAATATCTAGTATATTATTTTTTAAATTATCATAGTTCAAAAGCTACTGAGCAGGATTTTATAAAATTTGTAAATTAGGCTGATTTTGTAAAGAAAAATTAGTTTTTCTAGAGCCACGGCATCTACAATGATATATATTTTAAAAGTTGAGTAACTCTATATTAATTTAATTAACTAATCCTTTAACATTATACTTTGGTCCATTTTGAGCTTTTAAGAGAGATAATGTTTTAAAAGACTCAAAAGGGAATACATGCTCAAATTTACTATCAATGTCATATTTATGCAGTGGTGTAAAATGGTTGATTTCCTAGACTTTCTTGAATTTCATTATTTTGTGCATAGTTTCTTTTGTTTCATGAGTGATGGAAAAAAAGAAAAATGTGTGTACTGTTCAAATGTTCTTTATAAAATACAGAATAAAAGGAGTATTAATTACAGAAATTAGAATTTGATAAGAAATGGTTGAGAAATTTAAAAGCAATTGTATTTTTTTTCTAAAGAAAAGCTGCACTTAATCTTAAATGCAACAAAATACGGGCCACAGAAAATGCAACAACCATATAAATGACAAGAAAAAGTTCCAAATCGCAAAGTAGACATATATCACCAAGTTATATGACTGTCCCAGAATATGCAAATGTCCAATACTCAATTAATGCGATATCAGGGGACTATTGATACGTTTGACAAAACCCGTATCGTTCTGTTGATGAGGAAAACCAGTTAATAAAACCATCGTCACAAGGGAAACGTGATCGTAGTAAAAATACCAGATCACCACCGATGGTGGCAGCTAGCAACGAACAGACTAGTTAACGAGCATTATGTGATCGGACTTAAAAAGAAGGTGTCTATCGTAAGGGGAAGCTATCTTCATACATCCACGATGCAGATAATAATTAGAATAAAAAACACCATTTAAGGGATGCCAGAGGGGTCGGAAGTATGATTGAATACGTAGATCAACGCAATCACCTGCAAAAGTCAAAAAATTCAGTCATTTTTCACTTAACTGTGCAAGCAGACAAGGGATGTCATGGATACTCTCGTATCACCCAGATTAGTCCTCTACCAATTGGTATTCGAGGTCAGAGACTTGAGCAAAGAAGGCTATAAATAATCCAACAGCGCCAACACTTTCATTTGCAGTGATGTCGGGCCAGATCCACGTGAACAATGGAGTAGTACAGAATCGTGTTCTGCTGCAAATCCTACTTCTTTTTCAACAATAACACTAGCCACGTTTGAGTCTACTGTGTGTATAGTAACAGGCCCAATCCGACTACAGAAGTAAAGCGCCCACACCACGCTACAGAGCAACATCACAACTTAGTACGTCATCTACAATAGCCAATCACCACTGACCTACATTGATAACAATTTCATGTTACGATGGTGAGAATAAGGCGCAGCGGTCAATAATACTGTTCTTTCTTTAAGGTATCCGACTACGTTCGGAACCATGATTTTAAAAAAACATATAAATGAATAATTTTCATGATATTTAATATCACTTAGATTAGAATGCATGTATAAAATTGTTTTATATATAAGGACATTATGACAAAAAAAAACTATTTAAATACAACGTTTTGGCGAAAAATTAACTTAGAATAACCTTTTTTTCAAATGCTCTCCTTTTGCAAAAAAAAAATGCTTCTATTGTATTAATATTTTGTCTGTATATAGCTCAGACCTCTGTACAGAGGGGCAACTATGATTTTTGAAAAATTCAAATTATTTTCAGAGTTACAACCATTTGAAATAGTTATCGGCGTATTTTCTTAAAATTTCTCCCTTTTGTTTTCGTAAAACATGAATAAACCAACTTCCAAGTTATGCATTTCAAAAATTCTAGTTGAGCCTCTGTACAGAGGTCTGAGCTGAATACAGGCAAAATATTAATACAATAGAACCATTTTTTACAAAAGGGAAATTTTTGAAAAAAAAGTTATTCTAAGTTAATTTTTTTGCCAAAATATTGTATTTAAATAATTTTTTTTGTCATAATGTCCTTAAAACAATTTTATACATGTATTCTAATCTAAGTGACACAAAATATCATAAATATTATCCATTTACACGCTTTTGCAAAATCACGGTTCCGAACGTAGTCGGATACCTTAAAGCGCACCTAATGTAAATTGCCAACATTTTAACACCGGACACACACGAAACGTATCAATCAATGAGATTGAAAAATATCCAGGTGCTTCCCTGGCCACCGGTGTCTCCGGATCTTTCCATCCATTGAGCAAATCTGGCATGTAATTGGTCACCGCTTGCGTACACTTTCAGCACTACATTTGAAAAACGAAAAGTGCAAACGATTGAGAGCAAATAGTCATTATCCCTGAAGACATAATTTGCACATTCATTGACTGCGCACCATAATAATATAAATTTTTTTTAAACTATGAGTAGCTTTATATGGGAGCGCAAAGCGTGTGTATGTGTGTGGATGTATGTACTATATGTATGTGTACTAAATGTAATAAATAGAGCTTCATTTGTTGCAATATTTCTAAAAATTTAGCTTACTCATACATAAATTTCGCAAAATTTTCCATTCCTGGTCGAAAGGCTTATTAAATAAACAGCTGGTTTAACAAAATCCATTGCTGGTAGAATTAATTCCGTTTTAAGAGTTAAAGCAACTACCGAAAAATGAATATGCTAACTCGCTATTTGAATCTATAATTAAATTCGATGAAGTAGATAGCAAAATATCGCTCTTAATAAATTGTTTAGATTATTGTAGTTTCTTTATACAAATTTCAAAATCTGTGAACTTTAGGTTCGGTTCTAAAGGAAATCACTTAGGAAAGTTTCGGAGGTATGGAAATTTAAATATTATGCAACAATAACTTCTTTTATAAATCAAAATAGGTTTTAATCTTTAGAGAATAATCATCTCTTATCAGAGAGTTATCATCTCCCATTTTTGTGTCATTAATAAAAGGCTGAAATATTTACTTCAAAAGGGTCTAATTTTTTTATAAGTCTGGGGATAAAAGGGAATCCTACTATCCCATTTACATCCTCGTTTTTTTTTCTTTTGCAAGAGAAAGCACTGAAATATCTCATCATTATTAAAAAACAAGTAATATAAAAAAAAGGCAATTGCTACTTAGTTCAACACAGAAAATTTTTATTTAATTACTTTTTATTAAATAGTTACAATTCATATAAATATGTATATACATATGACAGAATCACATTTTTTTCTGTTTGTGTTACTATTTATTCATTAATTAAATTTAATTATTCTAATAAAATATAGTATAGCAAAAAAGTTTGCATTCTCAGAAATTAGGCCTTTCCAGGAAAGATTCGAACAAACGACCTTTGGATTAGAAGTCCAACGCGCTATCCATTACGCTACAGGGACACAACAAACTTTTCCTTTCTATATATGCTGTTGGACTATTATTTTTGTTTGTTACTATTTATTCATTTTTTAATTTAATTAATGTATTAATATTTGAAAAAGCTGTATTAGCATTAAGTGTTATCTCCTACAAGTTTAAAAATATATATATGAATTTGAATGGATGAATAGAAAGTATTTTATTAACGATTGAAAATTTGAACAAGATATATATATATTTATATATATATATAGGGAGAGAGTGAACTAATACTAAAAAAGAATTGAAAAATAAATTGATATATACATTAAATACGTATACAAATATACTGTACGTATTAAATATATAAAAAGTAAAGCAAATAAATTATATTAAATCAAATAATATTTAAATGAAGAAAAGATATAAAAAATTATATATTCGAACTTTTAATATATTGTTTTTCTCATATTATATGAATTGCATTTCTTTATATTCAATTTCACAAACAACTATTCTCAAAAACACTCGGTCATTCGGCGGAATTACATTGAGGGTTGAACACCCTAAAGGAGTTCTACTATTACACTAAGTCTCGACCCCAAATGAATTTCCTTAGTCGTGTCCTCCCCTTGTTAGTTTTTGTTATGACTGTTTATATTGAAATAGCATTTACGTTTTAAATTTAGATATAAACTCCGAATTTTTTTTTTTTATTTTAAAATATTTAATGAAATCAAAGTAAGGGGGAAAGGACCAAAATATGTAGAATCATTTTCTGTTGGGTAATATTTTCAAAAAAATTTCTGAATATATAATTTAATTCACAATTACAGATATTGTAATTTTCAACATATCAGTAAAATTCTGTGTCAGAGTTAAAATTAATTTTTATAATACATATTTTGAAATTATGTATTCAATTTTATTAATTTTCACCATCAGTATCACCAAATTCTGACGAAATCAACAAGTTTTATTTTTTTTTTTAAATCTGAAATAAAAAAAATATGTTTTGTCTACCTTTTTTAAGAAAATTAGTTTCTGAATTTAAAATTTTTTACTTAAATCAAACAATTAATTCATACATTTGAAACAAAATTTTAAGTCATATACAGTAAATGAAATAATCTACGTATTAATATAGATAAAAATCGAATTCTATTTCATTTACTTTTCGTGTCTTTTTAGCAGTATAGAAATATTTTATTACTAAAAACTAAATAATGTCATTATAAACGCTTTTAGTATTAAAACTGGGGTAGATTTTCTTTAATTTTTTACGCAGTTAAAAAAATTCTTAACTTTTCTAGTAATAAATACTAAGTAAAAAAAAGCACTTGCAGTTACTTAACATGTGAATAACGAGCTATACTGTACTAACTTGGCATTTACTCTGCCATACACACCATTTACTTCCACTAAAAAAAAATCAACTTTTTTTGTGTATACACTAAATTTTTAGAACTTCTTCAAGGTATGTTTCTAGTCTGTATAATGTAGTCATGCTCTTCTATAATTCTATGGAGCTCTTGAGATTAACATTACTACCTACTATAATCCTGACCGAAATACACTCAAAACAACATAAAAGAGACTCGTAAATTTTCAGATCGTAAAGTCTTTGTTGTCCTTTTGACAAGCGAGCGAAACGTTGCGTTCTATTCAAAACATGTTTACGATCTATAAATTTCAGGGGAGTTGAAATGCATTAAATTCATCCTACAGTACACCAAAATAAACATATTTGCTTTAGATGGATATGGGGAATGAATATAACTCAAAACTATCGCTATGTGGTGACAGTTATTGAATATAAATCACGCTGAAGAACAGTAAATGCTTATTTGTTGACAAATCTTGGTTCGTATACATGATTCTGTAGGTACTTTTAAGGAAAATAATGACAAAATTTATATTTGTCTTTGAAATCAATTGAATTAATTATTATTAACCCATAAAGAGTAAACTTTTTTGAAGTGATAACTTCTTTAGGCACATTTTGCTGGAGAGTGAGCTTGAATGATGCGTTTTAAAAAACCAAGCATTGTTACGCTCGGGTTTGTAACGCTCGTAACAATGTAAAGTCCTTCAAGACTTGTTGCTCTTGATAACGCAACATATACCAATTGTTGAGAATGTGTTTTCTCATACTTATAATGTCTCAAGATGCGTTTTTAAGAGCAACAAGTCTTGAAGGACTTTACATTGTTACAGAAAATTCCGATCCAAAATTCTTCCATGGCTTAAGGGAATCTATATCTTTCAGGGATCTACAAAAGGAATTTAAAAGGTTATCACAACAAACTTGAAACAATCACAGCTATCGTCACAAACTTCATTTCCACAAAAAAGGGAATATCAATATATTCTTTGAATTATCAAAGTTTACGTGCACATGCTTTGGATCGTGATGTCAATGTTATGCAACATGTAACTATATTACTTTTAACAGAAACTTGGATAAATAATGAAAAAAAACATAGATGTTCCAAATTTTCATTGTATTGCTAAATTTCAAAGACACAATCACGAGCTGGAGGAGTTACTATGTATAAAAATAAGGGATATATATACGACAACTTATGTCACTTCAGAAAAGGATGTAGCATCAAGTACAACTGAATCATTTGGGTTTAATGAGTCATGCATCTGAGAAATTTGCGCAGCGAAATGTAGAGCAGAAAATGTACAAATAATTCTAATGGTCTCTATTTGTATTTCACCAAATCGCAAAGTGTAGAGAAAATTATCGAATTCACATTCACAAAAATTTAGTTGCCTACACTGAAGTCAAATCAACTCATCTGAACAAATTGCCTATTATTTTAAGAGGGAATTTTAATGTAGATTTTTCAAAAGACAAATCAAAGTCTTAAGTAGATTTTTTTAAATCAAAATTCAATTTAATTATGTCAAATGATCCAAATGAAAGCACGACAAAGTGCGGAACAACGCTTGACGGAGTGTTTTTTAGATATTTAAATAATTTTGAAACTAACCCTGTACAAGGCGGGTCTTCAGTGGCATCAAGATCGAATCCTCGACTCGACAACTCCAGCTTTCGTGATCCTGACCACTAGGCTACCACAGTCTTTTTGAGGAAAATGAATATTTTAAATAAAAAAATAATTGTTTTTTTTTTCGATATTTTTTGAAAAATTTCTTGCTATTTTTAATGGATTTTTTCAAAGGATAGCTACAAAGGTTACATGTATTAAACCTCCTAATTAGTTGTTTTTATTAGCCTGTTATTGTTTTGATATAATCCTGTTGCTTAGATCGACTTCCTTGTTACGTAATTTAATTTTTATTATTTTCTAACAAAAATGTGTCCGAACCAATCAATTCCTAGATTTAGCAAGCAATTGTGATAATCTAATTATAAATTTGTAAATTATATCAACCTAAACTTTTATAAATCCAAAATTAATGATTTTGTTTGAAATAATGAGAATGTGATGAAATTGCTTTAAAATCTTCACCTAGTGTGATGTAGAATTTTAACAGATAAAGCACAAATTAGTTAAGAGTTTTTAATTTTTTTTATTTCACGAGTTCGTTCTATAATACTTGATTGAAAAATTCTCATTTGATAGTTTATTACGCTCCCTAACGTGTTCCCACTTCACAGCTGATAGATCAGCTTTTCTATGCAGATAAAACTACGCCTTCATATCCACACGTGCACTGTGAAAATATAGCAGAATCCTTTCCTCTGACATCACGTCGACAGCCTATAGTGGTAAAATAATCAACATCTTCACTCCATCCGGAAGTCAAACCTCGAGTGGAATTCGAGATGTAAGAAGGGACCGCCCTACCCCAGGAGAGATCGCTTGGAACGCTCAAAAAAAGAAGTTGTGTTTTGCCTTCCTCCTTTCCCCAAAAAGTATTCTGTTGTCTTAAAACACTCAATAGTTTAAATACAACTAGTATCTAACTGTAAATATAAAATTAATAGCAGTAGAAATAATAAATCAATAATTTAATTCCTTAAGTCTCACGCTATTCATCAATTTTTCCAATATGTCACAGCCCTTTCCATAGAATTTTAGCTTAAATAGAACCCCCCCCCCCTTCACTTCTACATGCATTAACTTCTCGTCCTCTTCTTGGGTGCAAGTATGAATGCCAGGGCATATGTATGTTGTCAGTGGTATAAAATGCAATTGAGAAGAAACCCCAGTTAACTATAATGAAAAACAATAAATATAAGAAAATATATTTAAAAATATAATGTAGAAAAAATGAGGGTTTTTTTCCCCCTTTCTTGCATGTTCCTGAAATAATAGTATTCAAACATTTTGCAAAAATAATAATACAACTATATTAATTCATAAAAAAAAAAATTGTAGTGTACAAATATACTTAATCGAATATCGAAATATTGGCTAACACGAAATAATACATTAGTCCCAGCAAACTAATAGGCATTTTCGTATACTTTTTCTCTAAACAGAAAACGAAAATCGCTTAACACGAAAAGTTTCCCTTCTGAGTATGAGCAAAATACCAGCCACGCAGGCGAGATTTAAGATGGGTGTTTGAGAAAGTTTCTGTATTATTCAACTGTCCTACTGCATCGTTGGAAGAATTCGTTGTAGTAGATGATGATAATGCTTACACAACCTCAGTTACGGCAGACAAAGGCAATTTCGAGTTTGTTCCAAGCTCAAAAAATATCAATGATGCAGATTCCGACGACGAAAATGAAATAAATTAAGCAACTTATGTACCCATTGTTATAATTCCCTAATCCTTAATTACTTTGGTCAGTTAGACGATTATATCCACTATATTTTTATATTATTCCAATCATTCAGTCCATCCTCTTAGACATTTTGGTTTATTAGACGACACGCACAGAGGACATGTATACAGCACAAAGAGCATTACATAACTGATTCTACAAGCCAAAAAAAGTATAACTCTCAGATGACTTGCAGCGCCATCTATTCATTTTACATTTAGTTTACATCACGCACGTCACCCGAAATGAAGAACATCATGAAAAGTATGTACAGTTATTTAGACCTACATTCCCACGTTGAAGTGAAGGACAAAAATGGAACAATTTGTTTAAATTTGATGTTAAAAAAGACAATGCAAAGAAAAATATTAGATTATTTTTCAAAAACTTAATAGATATTTTTTTTTTTCAAAAAACTTGAAAATTTTGTATTCAATTTCATTAAGTTCTTGTAAATATTTTAGTTTCATCTATTTTTGCGAAATACATGCATATATACATACCTATGTGAATAAAATGTACTCTAACAAACTTAATTTTGTTGAACATATGTTTTTTTATACTCTCCTTTAACACGAAGTTCTTTTAACACGAAAAAATATTTCAGTCCCCCCCCCCAGTTTCGTGTTAACCGATTTTCACTATATATATAAAAAAAAGTGTACTTGTTGAAAACTCATCAATATATAAAAATCTGGTTATTTATTTTAAATAAGTAAAAGTATTGCATCTTATCTGAAATGAACAAATGCTTATGATAGGAGTTCCTAACCTTAAATAAAGGCATTAAACTGCGGTGAGATGGTGTTGACGACAAATACAGCCAATGCTAATGCAATTAATTACATGCATTTAAAGAAAAGGAAAAGCTATCTAATTAGGTGCTGCCGAAAAAAAGAAAAAGAAAGAAAGAAAATTTTCGAAAAGAATAGCCCTGGTTAAAAACACCTGAACTAAAGTTACTTCCTCATCATTAGTCTTATTAATAGCCAGGATTTGCGAATTCTGTCATGATCAGATCATTGAACAGTTCTCTAGTTAATTATTATATTTTAATCTGAACAAAACAATTAAATAGCTACTATATTCAGACTTTACTAAAGTTGATCCTTACAATTTAATCGATACTTCACTGATAATTAAAAGTAATAATAAGTGAAACAAATATTTTTATTATTTATCTTGCGGTATATTTTTCCTCCTTATTTACACAGTAAGTTCAAATCACTCATTGTCAAAGACATTTTAAAATTTTTGCTTAAGAAGCTAATAAAATTTAAGAGTTTTCTACTTAATAATTTGGAATGATAGAATTATAATGATATATATGACTTAATTCATTTTTCAAACCATGTGTAATGTTTTTTACAAACATTAAATGCGAAAATCAATAATATAGAACAGTTCTGAACAAAAGACGTAACATTTATTTTTTCCAGTATTGTTAGGCCTGGCACCTATAAGCTGGGGAATCTACATTCGGTAGTACAAAGTGTTTATAAACAAAATTTCTACTTAAATAAGCGTTCAGACACCCTATGGCGGTTACAATAAGAATTTGTTAGATAATTTTCAACACCGTGTTCGAGAAGAAGTAACATATATTTTATAGAACTTTTTAATCTTAAATTCTACAGATTATTATTGCACGCATATATTGCTATAATGTAAGTGATTTTTACGAAAATAATAAACAAAGAAAAAAGAATGAAAACTATTAAATTTTTTTTAATGTTTTCTAGTTAACACTTATGTATATATATATATATATATATATATACTGAAAGCAATAAAACTAAAACTAAACTAAACTCAGGGGCACAACAGCCCATGAGGGCCAAGGCCTACTGTGCCCATTGGGCGCTGAGGTGCATGTGTGTGAGAGAGAGAACGAATGTTCTTATCTCAGTTTGAAGAGAAACCCCCAGTGTTTAGTCCCCAGGCACAAGCTTCGTACTGATTTATCGACCCACTGAAGGGATTAAAAGGCTGAGTGTCGATCTTGCCCAGCCAACACCTTTCTGAGGTGTTAGACCAGCCGAGGATAGAACGCGGACCTGTGGTGTGAAAGCGAGAGATGTTACCACTCAGCCACTGGATACTCAAAGTAATATACGATTTAAATTAGAGGAAAAAAGGGTGCGGAAAAAAAGTATCTTTCATTTTCGCAAGTTTTTTCGGAAGAGAAATCACACATTCATAGTTATCTTGACAAAACATTTTGTGATCAATATTTTTAAAAGGCGCTCAAGTTTAAAATCTGAATGTAATTTTCTCTCATAACGCAGCTTTTTAAATAAAATGTTTGTAATCTTCTGAAGTATTTCCCCGTGGGTGATACCTCACTCCTAAGTTAACTACGTGATCTAGAGGTGTGAGATTGAATAAAGAATCAGGCGTTGTCTCATGATCTTAAAATGTCTTTATTAAGATCTTAACTTAAACACTAACAATGATAATATTTATATTATAACTTAGCGGGTCTGAGGTGAGAAAACACACAATACGTATTACCAAATAAGCGCTATCTTAACCACGATATTTAACTTTCCCTTCTATTCCTAATCTCTGTTTATATTACAGTTACTAATGGATACTAGAATTCTCCTACCTTAGTTTCTTGTTTAATCGCAATCCTCTCGGATCCTCAATATCTTTAGATTAACTCGTGTGGAATTGGATCCACCTTGACTCGGTCGTTCTGTCACGGATAACTTCACACTCAACAACGGCTGCCTTCTTTTCCTTCAGTTCACGCGCTTAAACCAGACTAGGATAATCACTCCCCAATAGGTCATCCGCTTACATTAAAATTCTAATATTTAAAAGGTTTCTAATTTGCATGTTCTCATTTCGCTTCTGGATTGGGTTGGAAAGAATTTGCCTTTTTCAGCCCCAAAGAACCCAAGAGGAGATTTTAGTAGTAGAAAACGCGATGAGCCCATCACAATCTTCCTATTAGTCAAGATAATACTTTAGACATGATTTTGAAGGGTAGATTAATCATAATAGAAGGCCATAAAAATTAAACGAACGGAAGGAAAATGAATTACGATAAAAATATTACGAATATTTTACCTATAACTGGTAGGGTCAAATAATCAAGAGCTTTATTGTCTGCCATACTAGGTGTAGGGGGGGGGGATTTGAATAAGGATGAGGCAGCTCAGGCATCATCCTCGTCACTTGATAGTGGTGAAATTTACGAGATCTACCTCCAAAGTTGTTAATATTCCTAAATCGTTTTACAAGAAAGTTATGAGAGAAAGAATGGTAGAGTTTTGGAATCAAGAATACATCATTTCAAATAAGGGAATTTAACAAAGAACTGTTTCCCATCCATTAATAAGAGACTGTCATGCCATCATTTTTTACTAATTACAAAAAAAAACCATTTCTCTCACTGGTCATGATAAATTTAAAAGTTATTTGATCAGATTTAATTTGGTTCCATTATCTTCCTGCGATTGTAGTGGTGATGGCGAAAAAAATGTTGAACGTGGGTTTCTTCTGTCTTCCAAGTTTGTCAAAGAAAAAGATCCCAAGACTAGCCCTTAACTGAATGAATATAAATTGCCTTCTTGATTTTCACCTACTTATTTCCACTAAAAGTGCATTTAACTATTTCTGTCCTTCATAACTTTTACATTTTCTTCTTTTTTACTTTTTGTAATGTGTTTCATACTTACTTCTGTAAGTCCCGCGTGATATTTTGTGGCACACGGAAAATCATAAATGCTTTCAATTAACACCCTTTCCCGAATTTTCCCCAGCTGAGTTCGGTCAGGTGAAACGTACCATCCTGGCTCATCCCGATTGTAGCTCGGGCACAGTGAAAACTTACACTATGCACAATCGGTTTTCTAGAATTACTTTACATGTGCTTTGTATAGTTTCGAATAATCGAAAAGTACCACTTGCGGTGAAATTTTCCGCAAAAAGAGGACGTCGTTCTGCTGAGCCTTCTTCATGCTTATCTGAACGACACTTTGTTGACTACATTCCCTTAACAGAGAAAATAAACTAATCCAACACGACAGTGTCTTATGTGCTGCTTAAAGAAAAACAGTCAAAGGAAAAAGGTAAACAAGATTCTACTGCCCAGATTGTGATGTTGGGTTATGTGTTGCACCGTGTTTTCGAATTTGTCATACACGATCAAATTTTTATTAATGCTTTTATCATTATTTATGTAAATGCAAGAGATGTGAATAAAATTTGTTATTCACGATAAAAGGTATTCTAGCTTTAAATTTATAGTTAGTTATTCTAGCTTTATATTAATGGTTATATGTATCTCCAAAGTCTAAAGATTTCCACCACACAAAAAAGCCAACTTTACAGATAAATTACTCATTCACTTAAAAAGTTTTTTTACTTTAATTATTAGAATATTTCATATACAAATGGTGCTATTATGTTTAAAAAGAAGCATAAAAAAGGTCATTTTTAGGTCCATAATCCAGTAATAAAATGAACCTGGAAGGGGTTTAAAAAAATAGTCTTTATGTAGTTTCAGAATGCGATGTTGATAAATCCGTGTTATCTGTTGCAGTTATCATAATCATACAATTCGAAGGGATTGGAAGACAATTAAAAATAATATTCACAGACATAAGGATGTAATTTCGAAAAAAATATGTAAAATTAATCAAAATTAGAAATAATTCCATTTATAGAAAAGTGGGAGACAGATGTAACTGTGTATTAAATCTACTTTTGGTAGATGCAGTTATTAAATCAATTACAAATATTTATTTAGCAAAAAAGTTGAATTTTCTTAACGAAATTTTAAACATTGAATAACTGCATAGATTATGAAAAAAAAATTAACAGAATAAATTTATGATCTTAGCATTAACAAATTTTATTTTTGGTATTATTTACATTTTTATAAAAACCAAAATGTGCCATAAACATTTTAATTTGACTCTAGAAACTAAAATATTATATTACCTCTGAAAATGACAAAAAAAATATAATATAGATTCTAATGTCATACATTTTGATAGCATGTAAATATTATAATCACACCATGTCTGTTTGAGTTAATTATGATGCATACAACGTTAAATAAATTCATAAAAACATTTTGTATAAGAATGTAAGAAATAATTTGAATACATTTTTCTTTTGGTGTAAAGGTAAATCTGTAAAAGGCTTATTTAGATAGACATTATAACAATAAAAAATGTTAGTCTTATACGAATAAGCAAAGCGGGAAAACCGCTATTTGCAACATATGTTTAAATTCTTTTACTTAACTTATTCTTTATTCTAAAATGTAACGGAAATTTTTACATTTAACTGTATATTTAATCTATTTTAAATGTACTAAGTCGGTGAAAAAAATCTTGTAATTTATTTTTAAAAAGTAATTGAAAATAAAAATATATATCACCAATGCAATCTTTTGTTGTTATCCTGGTTTTCAAAAACCTGTTATAAAATTTGATAGGTTAATCTCTAGTATTATTGTCAATGCAAGCGTAAGTTATTTTTAGTTTCTTTTTGTATCGGACTTATACGTGTCATCTTGCTCCCAAAAGACCAGAGGAGCGTATAATGTGTTTACAATGCTTTTCACGGTTCAGCAGTTTTAAATTTTAACTTTCAGTAAGAAAAAAAACCTTTAAAAAAATTATTTTTATTCTTTTTTAGCAGACGAGAAATAAAAAATTTTACTCTTCAAAAGTATTCTAAATTATTCTTTTATATTTATGTGCAATAGAATGTTTTTCTTGGGGCGAAATGGAAAAAAAAGGTGCATATTGCAGTTTATGTAGAAGACTAATAATAGAATTGAAAATGAAGAACCAGATAAAAAAAATCGTTCTTTTTAAAAGCATATTTTGCTTCGAGCTATTACAGGTTTTTATTGGAGAAAATCTTCGGTCTTCGATGGAGCAAATTAAATTGCTTCAAAGCCACTTTGAGAAATTTGAGATTAACTTGCCACGAAGTACGACAAAAGATTTTGAAATTATTCGTTTATTTATTTTTTTTTCCCTATATGAACTGTTAGAAGAGTTTGTTGAAATAAATAGAACATACATTTTTTAATGCATGGATATTTTTTGTTCTAAATATAACAATTAAAATCAGTTATTTTTTGTTCGAATAACTTATTATATTAAAAAATTTCTCAATGTTTTTTTTACTTATAAATAAAATTGTTTACGTATTACGCAATTAATTCTAATAATTATAGTTTTATGCGTTTCATAAAACATTCTGAAATTACTTTTTCTGAGTCATGTTTTGAGTAAATTCTGGCGACAAAAAAATTAAGCATAGATCATAAATTGCATTAAAGAATATTATATTAAACTAAATTCAGTGGCACAACAGCCCACAGAGGGCCAAGGCCACTGTGCCCATCTCAGTTTTCGTGACCCTGGATGCTGAGGTGCTTGAGCAGATGTTCCGGTCAGGTGGACAATCTGACGTGAAAGCCCCAGTACTTAGTTCCCTAGCAAGCTTGGTACTCATTTAATGATCCACTGAAGGGATAAAAGGCTTAGTCGACCTTTCCCAGCCCGGAATTTGAGCCCCAAACTCGTATCGTGGAGGCGTGATACGCTACCACTTAACCACTGGGCTTCAAAGAATATTATAATGCCGTTAAAAATACACACGCTATTCTCTTAATATAAATACATGTCAGAGATGTATAGCTAGTAGTTTTCTATTTAACCTTGTTATATATTTATCTTTTTTGCTGTAATTTAAGCTATTATTGCCCATATGAATGTATTTTTCTGCTTAAAAATTTGAAACGAAGAAAATATTTTATCTTTTAATTAGGCAAATCAGTTACATTTCGGAACTTTTTGATTTAACTAGCATCTATTTTAATCCTCAAGTAACTTTGTTCATAATTTAGAAAAAGAAATATTAGATTATTAATTTTTTTTAAAAAAACTGCTCTTGTTTCTTCAATTGTATGACTAAAATGTTCTAGAATTTAAGGGGACATAGGACATAATTTGTGACGGGCTCACGCGTCTTTTCTGTAACATAATCTCTGGGTTCTTTGATGCCCAAGATTAATGGCAACTCTTTTCAAACCAAAACCCAAGAAGCGAAATGCGAATAAATAAAAGAAATGCAAATAAGATAGCTTTTAAAAGAACAGAAGTTTCAGTAAGCACGATGGCAATTTTATTAATGTTATGTTTGGAGGTAGATACAAGCGTGAATTGACAGTCTATCATAAAGTTACCTAGAAACCCAGCCATTAATACAAGGTGCATACCACTGCACACGTGCCCAGACGTTTCCATATAAAACTTTAAATTAAGTTTGGATTAAGGTAGGACTGATTATTTGATATTAGAGCTTGTAATATTATTAGAAGTGAGAGTAGGCGGATAATACAGCTATAACGTAGAGTAAGTGATCTAAGTTACGCGATTCAGTTTAACTATTTTTGTGTGTTCGTTCATTCTATATTCTCATTTATATAAATTTATCTAAATTGTTAGACGTTTAAGTTATATTCTTCATAAAGTCCTATTAAGAATTTAAAATGTCTGTTTTTATTCAGAGAATCCCACACCTCTAGCTCACGCTGACAATCAAAGATATGGTCACCAAAGGGGAACCATATCACAAATTTTTTTTGCTCATATGTTTATATGAAAATGTTTACATGTACACTATTTTGACACACATGGTGTTTTTCACACACAAAAGAAAAACACCATTTTAAACAACAATTATGTTAAATTTTAAATTTTTTAAACCATTTCAACATTTTAAAATTTTTACTACTTTTACAAATTTTAATACTTTTTTAACAATACTTTTCTAATATTCTTAGAGGTGTTTCTCCCCATTATGTACATGGAATTGGTATAAAGAGTAATACTTTTATTTTTATAATTTTTTTTTCGTTTCTCAGACACTATAAAAACTGTAAAAACAACACCTTTACCTAACTTTTAGTGCTTTTTTTTAAAAAAAAAAAATAACTATTCCTCAAATTCCTTATTTCATGCACAGAATTGTCAAACATATTATACTAAACAGTCAGAAAAAAAAACGTATATTAAATACAAAAAGACTTAACCTTGTAAATACATGATTATCATGAAAAATACAAACCTGAGAAAAAAGTATTTAATGTCTGAAAAAAATGTAGACATCACACGTATACTGGTTTCGGTTTTCTCTTCAACATACAATTATAAAAATTTAAATAACTGGCTTAATAATGTAATTAGAGGTATGAAATTTTGTACACATATTTAGAAAATGCTATAATTTAAATGAAGCAATAATAAATCGGTATTTTGGCTTTTTTTAGGGTAATGTGACCCCTTCACTTGAAAATTCAGGATTATTTACATTTTTTATATTTTGTTTTGAAATGTCAGAATAAAAATTCCGTTGATTACAATATAACCTTTTTTCTATTGTGTTTTTGAGAGTCCAATCTAATCTACTAAAATCCAAGCTTTCTTATAAAGTATAAAATTCATCAACTCTTTTTTATGCATTACAAATTTTATTTTAGAATTAAATTTAGCTGAATAGAGCTCAGTATCATATATTTTATAATAATATGTAAAAATCAACTTTGAAGTAATATATACTGGTGTGTGTGTGTGTGTGTTTAGTATTTAGAAAATTTCTAAATTTGGTTTCTTATCTCTAGAACTACTGAACAGATTGCAATAAAATTTAGTTTGTACATAGGGTTGATATAATATAGAAATATTGTTACGTATAGATCGGGTTTCGAGGATTTTATCCAATCAGTCGCAAAGAGCAAAACAGTTCTTCAGGAGCGATGGAAATTTATTGTCTAAAAACAATCCTTGAAATACAAAATATAGCAGCATAAATCTCAAAAGGCCTTCGCACCTTCTATTGCATTCAGACACAACTATTAGTGTCTAAAATACAAGTATATAAGAGATTATTCACAAGCACTCGCTCGTCCTACACAACAGCCAGATGAACAACTAATCGCTGGCCGACTTTTCATGGTCAAAACAAGACTTTCGGCTAACATCTCCCTATTTATAGGCCTCACGGATCTTTCGAGAAAAATCCGCTTGCGTCATAGATCATGATATTAGTAGATTTCTCCCATAATTTCTAGAAGAATCCATATGGGCACGAACTCGCCAACATGGTTACCAAAAATGATGCCAATGGCTCTATACCCAAGTTTCCATTGAATAGCCACTAAAATGAAAAGAACGGCGTTGCTTGCAAATATTACAATTTTAGCATAGAATAAGTACAACCGAGAGTAATCTTAACGCATTACACATCCAGATATAAATTATTTACACTATTTTAAGCCTTCAGTATACAAAATTCATAACAATATAACCATTCAACTCTAACAATACACACGCTTGATCATGCGTAACACTCATTGGAAGCTATGAAGCAGCGGTTGCAGAATGGAACCAAAAAAATGGGTTAATTGGGAGTATACAAGCCTCGTACCATGATTTTATATTAGAAATAGGGGATTTTATGAGTTCCTATGGCAATTAGTCCCACTCGTTCAGCAACACTATTTTCAGGCCTTAGGTAGTACTCAATTTCCCTCCCCAGAGCATCTCAGGTATACTCTACAGGGCTGAGATCTGGAGATCTGGCTAGCCACAATCCATCCGGAGAATATTTTCACTTTACAGATATTGGTCAGCCAAATGAGCTCTATATAGACTAGTGTTGTCATCATCTATTAAAATGAAATCAGAGCCAACTGCACCCTTAAAAGGCGGACATAGGGCTCCATCACTATACCTCAAAGTAGATGGCTGTGCTGTCATCCAATATGATAAATGCACTGACCATCAACCATAATGGTTGATTTCTCAGACATTGAAGGGCAGGTCCCTGCTTCTCTCTATATGAAAGTACGGCGGGAATCACTGTTCAGGCTGAATCGGGACTCATCAATGAAGAGAACGTTTTTCCATTTATCTGTGTTCCAAACAGTGTGGTCTCTGTACCTGTTTGCAGAACTGAAAGGAACGCAAACAACAGGTCTTCCTGCAAACAGCCCTCTCTCATGAAATCTGTAAACAGTCACCCTTGAAACTCGGGTTCCTGTGGCCGCATAACGCATCACGAGAATGAGAATCTGTAGCATTCTTGTTATCCTGAGTTGCGTTTCTCTATAATGGACAAATGACGATCTTCTCTAGCCATCGTGGCTCTGGGGAGATTTTGCTCAGTTTTTTCTTAGCGTATCCGATATTTTGAAACTATTTCCATGATTTGATACACAACGCTGGCGTTTAAACTGAGTTCTATAGAAATCTGGATTTGAGACTGGTCTACTTCTAACCTACTCACAATTTGCCACATCATTCCATCTTCTAAGCATCAGGGTTACTCATTTTTACTGTTTGAATTTTGATTTAACCGATTGTTGTGCAAAGAAAACACCAAGAAATTTGGCGAGGTGACCTAACGAACGAAATGCGTATTTTGACACGCGCACTTATAAATCCTGTTCCTCGACTAACTCCGCTTCCATAAACGCATGTGTTTACTTATTCAATGTAGATTTTTAGATTTGTTTCGAAGCAATATTTATAGATTTCACTCAATTCCTTTCATGAGATTTAGTAAAATATGCAAATTCTCTTAATTTTGAACACCAGTGTACTTCTGTTTAAACTGTTATTACTTTTTTTAATTTAAATTTTATAGTTCGAAGGTTATCCTGAAATGACATTATAAATGATATTCCTTCAATCCTATGAATTATAATTTTATGATAGTGCCTTCTTCCCACATTTAAAATAGAAATAATTAAGTTTTGTCAAATTACTGCAATGTAATTACATTTCACATTTTATTATTTCACTTGCTCTGAAAACAAATTTCATACATAATTTTGTTCGTTCAATAACGAATCAAATTAGAAATTTAAATTTTTAAAGGAATACCAAGAAAGGGGCAAACTTAAGTTAACGGGTCATTGTTTAAAAAAAGGAATTTCAAATAATTATGTCAATGATTTTTCATATATATATTGTGTTATATTAATTTTATAAATTTGACTAGTAAAAGTTTTTATGGAAATTTCTTATGGAATGTTAAGTTCAACTCTAGATCATCCCTAATTCTCCACAAGCTTCAAAGTCTAAGACTCGACATGAATTTAGAGTCGTAACTAGACTATACTTGTTTGTTTGACACTTGAAGTAGAAATCGTCAAAAATTGGAGCTCTGGCATCGCAGTAACCATGTACAAGAATTTTGCACTTTCTTACTGCTGACTTTTATATTTTCCTTTTAACAATTCTCCCTTTGGAATTACATATATTTGAGATCCAGTATTCAATTTAAAAATGAGGAGAAACTTTCTAAGCCATTACTGGTCGGCAGGGAGAGAATTTTAAATCACAAACTACTTACCCTTCTCGAATAAAACAAAAACTATATGATACCTTTGTGTGTGATTTCTTATATTCAAATCTTTTTCCTCTTCCAGACCCTTGGCGTCCACTAAAAAATTTTTAACTTGCAAGAACTAATTTAGATCTTATCTCTGATATTAGCAAGAAATTTTCTCGTGACTCTTAATTGAAATGTACTGCCATAGCTACTGTTCAGGAGCATTACCCGGATGATTCTTGGTTACATCTTTATACTGATGTTTCGGCTGAAGGGGCTATTAAAAATGCTGGAGCAGTAGTTTTCTCTTAGAAGGTGTCTTTCTCTTCTCGTTTACATTACTTTTTATCATTGGAAAACGTTTTAACATCTTTGATGACGAAATAGCATTCATTTCTTTAGCCATAGACAAGATAGAGCAGTGTGAAAAGAAAAATATCGTCTTTGTTGATTCCAAGACTGCAAGTACAGTTTTTGAAACTCCCAATCACTGTGAATAGAAGATTTTTAATATTTGCAAGGAGGAGATAAATATTTGAATATAAAGAACTACATCACATTGCTGTGGATTTGAAATAATTGCAAGATATATGGAAATGTGATAGGTTAAATATGTTGACGAATGTAAAGCCTAGACGAAATGTAAAGTCTTTCTTACAGAAAAATACTCCAAGATTTTCGGTATTATACTCCAATTTTTCTTTGCCAGAACTGAATGAGGCTCTTTGTCTGTTAAAGCGTGGCAAAAGACCAGGACCGAATAACATCCATGCCGACTTTTTGAACAATATAGGACCTATTGCTCATTTGGCTCTTGCAATACTACACAGAAGCTGGCACAGC
Organism: Trichonephila inaurata madagascariensis; assembly: GCA_019973955.1. Taxonomy (NCBI): domain Eukaryota; kingdom Metazoa; phylum Arthropoda; class Arachnida; order Araneae; family Nephilidae; genus Trichonephila; species Trichonephila inaurata. The sequence goes on along the minus strand of BMAV01026537.1, from coordinate 287,225 downwards.
GGTGTTCCCTCTACTTTACTGAAAAAGCCACTGTTATTCCTGTATTAAAGAAGAATAAACCAGTGACCAAATTAACAGCTATAGACCTATTCCCTTGACCTGTATCTCAGCTAAGGTCATGAAGCAGTTGATTACTTCAAGATTGAGTTGGGTATTTTTGGAGTATAATTTCATTATCTTCTGCACAGTCCGGTTTCAGAATTTATAGCTGTACAGTTCAGAAAATTATCTACTTTAGCCAAAACGTAAAGGATTCCCTAGATAAACGTAAGTGCACCCTGAAAATTTTTGTAGACTTTAAATCTGCCTATGATAGAGTCTATCACTTAAAGTTTATTGAATAACTCCCCCCACTCCCCCTTGATGTAGAGAGCAAAATAATGGCCTGGATCAATCAAAGATTTATTAAGGTTCGCAATAGCCAGAGCAAAAGACTCCTTTTGAGACACACAAAAATTGGTCTTCCCCCAAGGCGCTGAAATGAGGCCCTTATTATTTAATATTTATATCTATATAAACTAATTATACGTAAAGGATTCCCTAGATAAACGTCTTGGGTTTATAATTTTATATTTATATAAACGATATTTGCCTGATAGTCTTATGTCTGATTCTGCCATTAATACTACACTGTTCGCTGACGATCTAATCTTTTAGAATTGGGCCCCAAAGAATCGTCAGCAAAGCCTGAATGCTACTCTTAATGATGCCTTGTGGAGATTAGATCTTTGGTGCAGGAATAATAACATGATTTGAAACATAAACAAATAAAATTGCCAATTTTTTGCCTTGAATAGACAGTACTTTTTACCCCCATCATCTGTTTCGTAGTGAAGTAATCTCTATTAGCAATAACGTTACCTATTTGGGATACAAACTTAATTCACGTCTTAATCGGAATATCATATATCCTGCATAAAGAAAAAAACTGAAGGGAAACTTCCAATTTTGAAACGGCTGGCGGGCTGCCGATGGGATTGTAACAGAAAAACTTAAATAGACACATATAAAATGTACATTCAACCATTATTTTATTATTGTAATGAAGTTTTGGTGACTGCTTCTATCAGTACAACGACGTTTTGACAAGATTACGAAACCAATCTCTTCACTTAATAACAGGTTCAGTTAAATCCCCCCATAGCGGCTATATATGGAAGCGTTAACTAATATTTCTCCTATCTTGCATGACATTCGTAAAAATGCCGTAATTTTATTTCAAAAACTTTGCATGCTCCCAAGTAAAAAATACTGGAATTGCAATTTTTACAATGATAGAAATTTAAAGACACAAGCGGGTTTCAATCCATTTGGTTATCAATTATCAGAAGTTGAAGACCTTTTTCTGAAAAATGAATATGATGAATGTGCCTTTGTGTCTTCTTAAATACGGTGACTTACTTTCGTGTATATCTTGAGCTTGACGAGAAAATTGATAAGACTGAGATGCCCAGATCAGAGCCATTGCTTATGAAACTGTTGAGAGAAGATATCCCAGTAACCTGTGAACCCATGTTTACACCGATGGATCTGTGATTGAGCGAGGTACTGGAGCTGGTGCAAGAATCTAGTGTAACCATTTTGCATTCTATAAGGCAGTGGGAAGAGGTACTACAAATTTTGATGGTGAAGTTGAGGCTATATTTATTACTTTGACTCAATTAAGCGCTCGGAAGAGTTATTTCCCTCGGCTTTTTATCTGATAGCAAAGCCACTTTGCAGGATATCTCCAACAATAAAGTTTGCACTTCCGAACCAATTTATGAACGTAAAAAAATTCTCAAAACTCTGGTGGACTCAATTGTCTTGCAGTTGATTCCTGCTCATTGTGACATCAAGGGAAATGAAAGACCCGATTTCTTGGCAAAGAAAGGAACAACTATTCTACAAACCACTAATAACCGTATAACTTTTAATTCTGCAAAACTCCTAATTAAATTAGAATTTTAAAGGAGGCTTGCCTCCTACATATCAAATAAAGCAAAGGGGGAGGTCTAAGAGCGTCTCACTAGTTAGTTCAAAACCAATCATTCAGGTTTTTCTTCGTTCTATAGCCGTGGCGTTATTTCGTCTTTTGACTGGATACGACTGTTTGAATGCTCCTCTATTTAACATTCTCCTCACTTCAGTCTGTACTCTTTGTGACTCTAGAGAGTCCATGGATAAGGACCATATTGAATAATGCGCTGTATTATTGTCTTTTAATTCTATTGTTCTTAAATATTGGGAAGCTGGATGGAGATTAATATGACCTAGTGACCTATTATAAATAAATAAATATGTTGAACAAGAGTGGATCCCAAATGACGCAACCAGATCCTCCTTTCTTCTTGTGGCATATAAGACGTTTTATATCTTGTATCATTAGATCCATACATTCCAGTAAATAGAGAGGGCTTCAGGGAAGAAATAGAGCTTCTGTCTGAAGACGTCAACAAGAATTTCTGGTTCCTTGCTTAGAGCAGTCAGCGTGACCTGTTTAAGATTTGCTATTGATCATGACTTTTTGCAGGATTATCTATATAGAATAGGAATGGCAGAATACCTCCCCACTTTGTGACCATGACATACTCACGACAGGGGATCATTTAAATGTATGTCCTGCTGTTTTAAACTATGTTTCTGAATGTTTTTGGCTGTGCCTTTGGTGACTGTTGATATCGTTCTACATTGCATTGGGTTGTTCGTCGATTTATCGAAGATGTATATAGTAAAAAAAATTAAAAATCACTTCAAGTCCATCCACCGTAATTTTTGAAGTGATAACTTCTATAGGTGCGTTTTGCTGGACATTGAACTTGCATGCACGTCACGATCGGGTTTGTAACACTCATTCCACTTTTTTCATCTTTAGTCAGAAATCCTGCTCGGATAAGGTCTTCCGTGACATACACACCCCTAACAGAAACGGAGGGACGTTTCCCCCCTCCCCCGTCACTCCGAAACAACAT
>BMAV01026537.1:235556-284174 GCA_019973955.1 Trichonephila inaurata madagascariensis | reverse complement strand
CTCTTTCTACGGAAATGAATGCGGGATTCTTTCTAATCCTAGTTGAAGCATGAAAATGGAACATGTAATATTTTTAAAAAATAGGATTAGAGAGAGAGAAAAATCCTACACTAAAATTAAACATAAAATGTAGAAAAGAACAAATTTTTATAGAACTAAGTAAATAGTATAATTATCATTAGCAATACTGCAGAGAATTTAAGAATAAAAATCTATTTTTGTAAGCGAATCAGAATAGCAATGAACAGATAGTTCTATTAATCACATTTCTTAAATATACTTTGAGTCAAAAAAGAAAATTAAAACAATTATAAATTTAAAATAGCAAAAATAAGTATACAGGTATTAAGAAAAAGTTACATTAAAGAATTTGAATACAAGAAAACAAAATATAATTAAGAAGACTTACCTTGCAGCGGCACCGGATATATTTGTACAAAACTGCCATAAAATTGCAAAATAGCTCTAGTATAAGGTAATTATGTGATATAAAGCTTCTCATTAAAAATCCCTTTTTAAGATTCCTCTCTTCCCAATCAATTACCTGTCTTACCTTTGCTTAAATTAATTCATGGATAGAATTGAATATTGTTAAATTACAACTAAAATTCACAAAACCGGATAGGGTCTTCTGAACAAATTACCTATGATTTCATAAGTGAGAATTTTAAAGTAGATTTTTCAAAAAACGAATCAAAACCTTTAGTTCGTTTTTTAAAATCAAAATTGAATTTAATTATGTCAAATGATCCAAATGAAAGCACAAGGAAGTACGGAACAACGCTTGCCGGAGTTTTTTTTATAGATATTTAAATAAAATTTTGAATCTAAAGTATTTATAATTCAGCTACCATAAAAACCTGTCGTTTCCTTCTTAGAATACAATTAATTCACAAATAAGTCTGTATATTTCACACACAAATATTACTTTATGAATAAATAATTTTATAGGACAATACTAATATCCTCTTGTTTTCTATTCACCGAACTAATCCCTGAAATAACATTACAAAATTTGAAGTTATCACTTATATCGTGGGGTCATAAGCACACACACTTTTTTTAACCAAACGAAGTTCGATTATTTCATGTCCAGTTCATTCACTGACTTTAGTTCTCCAATTTAAAAACGCGCGCTCATAATCCTCACTGTTTTCTTTAATTTCATCATTCTTCGAATAACGCAATTTCTTTGTTTATTTTATTAAGTTTTACTCATATTTGTCGAGAGATTTCTTTCCTTCGAGAGAGTTTTTCCACATTGCAATGTTGGCAATTTGTCAAGCAATTTTTCTGTTGTTTTTTTTTTTTTTTTTTTAATTATTTTATTTTTAAAACTTGGGTTTAAGGAGTTTATAATCCAACATAGTTTTTATAAAAACTGTATTTCATTATGAATGTTGTTACAAATTATTAAAATGTCTCCTGGGAACACAAAATACTTTTTATGTAAAACCCATCTTAAGAAAAAAGAGAAATACGAGTAACATGATTCTAAAATTAAACTGACCAATACTGAGATTTTAACAAGGGCTTCACGCATAGAAACAGAGATAGTCAAATGATAACTTCTACAATTAAATTAACAATATTGTTGGGTTCGAAATATTTTATCCCCCAAATACAATCAATGTGATCATATCAACTCTTCTACTAAACAGAAAATTCGAAAATTTCTGTTCAGAGATTTTAAACAGCGAGTGCATTTTCAAAATGCATCCTACTTTTATTTGAATTAAAGTACATAGAGCTAAAGACCATAAACATTAGAAAAAGAGAAAACATAGGGGGAAATGTGAATTACTGATTAAAACGTTAAAAATTTACGACTACCATTATGCTTGCATTTTTGTAAACTCGATATTTTTACCTCTTGGGAAAATACAAAATATTCAATTTTTTTTTAAATCTGAATTTAACATATTCAAATTAATTATGATTCTTTGGGTAATAAGAAAAATAAATCATAAAATCATTTTATATAAGACGTATATTTTTTAAAATGTAAGCATTAATATAAAAAGGAATGTAAATATACATTTTTTCTTTTAAAATTATTATTCAAATGTAAATATTAATATTCTATTCGGATTTGTTTGAACTATTGAAGTGCTAAGATTAAGAATGTTAGAAAGATTCCAAACATTTTTAAAATTACAAAAATACTTGTATACTTACTTAAAAAAATTTTTACAATAGTTTTAAGAATAACTTAATGCATTACATATAGATGGCAGCACATGTAACCGTTTTCCATTATGAGGATGCAAATCAAAAAAAGTACCTGTAAATATGCATTTTCAATTGCCTATCTCATTGATAACTATGTATTGATTTCAATAACTTCTTGAAATATTTCAAAAATATAAATTATGCTTCTGTGAATGAAACTGAGAGTACTTGAAAGATAAAAAAAATAACTACAGTAACTACTCCAGTCATTTAAATTTTCTTCAATTACAGATTCACTGTCGCCAAAAGGTCTTAAAAACATCCTTATTATAATTATTAGTAACTGAGATTATTATTTAATCTGAAAAAAGATATATATTACTCCATCATTCTTAATCCAAATTACAGAAATAGCTATAAAATAGAATTATTATGAAGTGTTTTTCCCTATCAAAAGAAATTTGATACCTTCGATGAGGTATCTAATCGAAAAATAAAAAACTTCTTTTCTTCGTTTGAGAGAGAATTATTATACAGGGTGTCAGGATCATTGGGACAAACTTTAAGGGGAGGTAGGGGATATATCACAGAAGGATTCACATATTTGACAGCAACCCGTGGTCAGAAACGTCTTCGTTCGGCGATAGGTGGCGTTATTCACAAGAGCATTCGAGGAAATAGACCAGCATTACAGCGGTCATTTCAGCTGTCATCCCCGGGATATGAATATGGAATATTTCACAATCACCGAGCTGGTAGATATGCACCTGATATATGGATTGGCAGAAGAAAATGCACGAGCAGCAGAAAGATTGTTTCACGAAAGGTACCCACAGAGAGCTGAGCCCCCCCCCCCGAATGAACTCATAATATTTCATATTCCAATTTTGTCTCTGAGCAAATTTCGATAAATCAAAATAACTCTATTTCAGGGTCTCTCAAACTGTGGGGCAAGACCCCTAGGGGAGCATGATAATCCTACACAGGGGCCGTGAGCATATCGAACAGTCGAAAATAAAAGATTTTAAAAAATTGTTAATTCACTGAAAGAAAGCAGAACAAATTACATTCTGAGTAGAAAGGATAAGTAACAAAATACTTCTTATCCTATTACTTAACAGTAACTTTTTTAAAATATCTATTACTCAAAAGTAACATATACAAAAGTTAATACTTGATAATTTGTATGATTTATAATTAGGGTCGTATTGCAGTTTTAGCGTCAAAGTACATTATTACTGCATTTGATACATTGTTATTGTATAGGATGGGGGAGGGGCGATGATAATTATGGCTGAAAATGGGGTCGCAAATCTTGAAAGTTTGAGAAACATTGCTCTATTTCAATGTCCAATGGCATAATCGAGAATATTATCCCCCCCCCATCAAAGACCCAAGCAGGATCTTACAAAGGGTACGTCAGTCAGGCTTTGGGCCCCATAGAACCCTGGGTCCCCCACAATGCGGGGGTTGAGGGAGGTGCGTTACGTCACTGTCAATGTCTGTGGTTTCCACTGATAAGCAGAGCTTCACTTTTTTAATTTTATTTTGTTCCATCATGGGCGCAGGTGTGGACGAATATTTTTTGGAGAGGATTTCGGGAAGAGCTCCCTCTTACCACCAGATGTCACTAAACAACAAGAAAGCTTTAAATTTACGTTTCCATTAAGCATGGGCGAAATTTACACACATAACACCTGTATAATCTTTAAAATTCGATAAAAACTTAGAACCAATTGCTATCTGTTTCTGAAATACAAATGGATTTCGTTAAAATATTTATGAAGACCCTGATTTCGCATCGAAGCATAATGTTGACCTGTTCCTAATTCAGGAAAAAAAAAGGTGCAACCGGGGCAAGAACCCTTGATCGCTAACTATCGTCTCAAAAAAAGACAATAAAAATAACTTTCCAAGCATTCGTACGGAAGGAGGCACCTTCGTATACTCTAAGTAGATTTGTCGTTATAACCAGTAGAGCAGCGATACTCAACCTTCTACCTGCAGGCCGCATGTGGCCCACCGAGCCTTTTCAAGCGGCCCGGCCATGGCCCATTGCTCTGAAAAATTTACTTATTTAGAACATTGTATTGAATATTTGGTGGAAAACTTTTTGTCAAGCAATCAAAAAGATCAATTTTGCTTTTTACTATCGGTGTCGTACGGGTACAAATTGATATTCTTTTTCTATTAAGAATGGTTACGGTTAGTGTGTGAGATAACAGACAACAGTGGAGTAGCGACAATGATACGGGTGGAACTAGTTTTTAACTGTCTTCCGTTTCTTGCAAGAGAAAAATATTCGAAGAAAATATATCGTTTCAAGACGATTGGGAGGTTGACTATTTTGTAGTGAAAAACAAACATGGATCAGTAATTGTTTGAATTGTCACGAAAGTGCTGTTTTTAAAAAATACCAATAAACAGGAATCATTCAATGGCACTTTTCCTCGAAGATCTCTTCCAAGAGGTGGTAAATAGGCTTTCTTGAATAATCTTTGCAACAGCAACAGAGTGTTTTGTCAGTGGTAATATCACAGCGGTAACAAAGACATATCCTATGAAGTTTGTTATATTATTGGTGATCATATGAAACCATTTACTAATGCAGAAATTGTGAAGGAGTATTTCTTAAATGCTTCTAATTTAGTGTTAGTGACAAAAATAAAAAATAATAATTAAAAAAAAAGCAAAACAGGAGTATAGTATTTTGATCAATTTTCCACATTTTAAATTTCCAATGTTATCTTGATCTTAAAGCTTCCCCCCCCCCTCTTCCATTTATCCCCATGACAACACATGATTTCGTAGTCGAAGCGCGAATGGCGTATTGCCTGAGATTGTAGGGGAGAAGGGCTGCCCAAAATGCCTTTCCCCTAAAGTCCTGAATAAACTCCTCTAGAGAGGGACATGCGAGAGGACCGGATTTTGAGCGTTGCCGGCTGGAAGCAGAAGGCAAAAACGTGGTCTGGATGTAAGATGGTTTTTTAGATGTTCTTGTAAATAAATGTATATATTTATATCTCTAGCCTGACTGTGAGTTTTCGTATCCAATACGCGTCACACCGCGTGAAATAACTAACAAATGTATGCGGCCCGCGTGAATTAGCTGACATATGTATGTGGCCCAGCAGAACAAAAGTTTGAGTACCCCTGCAGTAGAGTATACAGACCTCGTTTGTTCAGAGGGGGAGGAGGACTTACATTCTAAAAAATACGCAGATGAAAGATACAAATTATAAGAGGGGTTGGGGTTTAAATTCCCGCCCATGAATACAATTTATATATAAAGTTCCAAAATAATAATAATAACATTTTGAAACGCTTAACCTAATATCAGTATAAATTAGGGACAAAAGAAAGAAAAAAATCCGTAGTTTAAAATTTAGTATTTGATCTTATAAATTATTCAATTACTAACTTCCTAAGTAACATTCAAAATAAGCATAATATAAATTCTGGTATAAAAGAACTTCATGTGATGAATAAAATCAGATGAATAGACGAATATTCTTTAGAAAAGAATTTATACGTACCTTTTAAATGCAAAATTCTATGTTTTGTAATAAACAATGGTGACTCTGTTGTTTAAGTATGCTTTATTAGTGTCTCATTTTCTTGAATACGTGAAAAGTACAATTAAATCATATAAGGAATTTAAGTTCTGACAGTTACAGTTAATATCTTTATGTGGGATATGGAGCAACAAAGGCTATTATCCCATAAAAGACTAACAAGTATTAACAAGTTAGTTGATGCCAAAATGTTTCATCTTCTGAATAAAAAATCTGAATGTTGATCTGTTTGATATATAGCTTTCTCTAGTAACTCTTTGAAGGTGATATTTCAACGGGGATCAATTTTGACAAAAGATTTTAGATGATTTCGAGGGTGAGTATATCTATTACAGCTTAATAAAATATGTGTGTTCCAAGTCATTTAAACAATTACAAGAACTACAAATTGCATTATCCGTTAAATTGAATTTTTGATAAAGTCCTGTGGGGTGATGATCATTTTGCTAAAGATTCGAGTGCATAGAATTTCTTTTCTTCTATTGTTTGTCCATTTAGAGATGATGCCAATGTTTGTAATACTGCCCAAATTTTCAAAATACTTGCTTGAATAAAAATTATTATTTGCTTTTTTTTAATCTTTCTTGGTATATTTTTTTATACTGATGTCTTCTGAAGTAATCCAGTCGATGTAAACGTTACTCTGTAACAGATCTTGCGAGATAATACACCTGCTCATTCCATAGTATGCTAGATTGTCTCGGAGTCCAAAGTAAAATCAACTGATTGGCATAATATGATTGTATGTAAATCTTGCAAGCTAATCAGTGAATCACTCTATGTAATTTGATTGAATAATTTTGAAGAGCATAGAGAACAGAGAGACTATCAGATAAGATTAGTAGAATTTTGTTTGAAATAGTCAGATCATCTAAAGCTTGGCAAATAACTAAAGATTCAGCAGTAAAAATAGAGTTATTGTGATTAATTCTGTAATCAAAAGAGAGATTTTCTGTTATACCTGTTATAGATGTTGTTCATTTTTCGAGGCATCGGTAGCTATTATATGGAAATCCTGAAAATCATGCTCAACTGTTTCATCAAATAAACTCCTTATAGCTTGAATTTGTAAATTTTTATCCTGAAATTTGAAGTTATTGGTATATATTTTACATGGGAGAAGTGAACAGGATGTTATTATGGGGATTGTGATTATTTGATTACTATTAGCATTTAAAGTACGTAGTATACTAACAATATTATTTTTATCTTCCTTCATAGTTTTTAAATTCAGAGAATCAGGGTTATTGCTATATAATGGAGAAAAGGTTTAATTGGGAAGATTTGAGAAAGAAAAAATTTTTATTTTCCAGTCTTCTGATTTTGTCCGAGAGAATTTCTTGTCCAGCCAATTTCATGAGTACAATATTTGGAGTCCATTATGAAAGACCTAGTGCAATTCTGAGAGCTTTGGTTTGTATAACATTAAAAGGTTTCAATTGACTGTCAGACCTTTTATTTAAGATATGTGTAAAAAAAGGTGCTACAGATGCTATTATTGACTAGCTGGATAAGATTTTCATCTCTCGGCCCATGATGTTTGTAAGCCATACCTTTAAGAGCATAGATCTTTTTCAGTGCTTTATTTTTCATTTGGTGCATAATGTTTATATTTTGATTCCGTTTCGAAAAATATACTCCTAAATATTTGATAGAAGGAAGAGAGATCCCATCTAATAATATATTAGGAAAGGAGTGAATCCTTTTGATCGAGAGCTCAGCTATGGTATTTTTGTCCTGGCTTAAACTCAATTTCCAATAACTGCACCCTCTCTAAAGGGTTTTGTAATTTACAACAGATGATATCAAGTGATTGATGTGAGCAATAGATAAAAATATCGTCAGCGTAAATTGAACAGTCTCCAATGTTTCAAAAAAATCATACATATAGATAGTGTATAATAATGGAGACAGTATACTACCTTGGGGGAGACCTTTAAGCCGTGTTGCAGAAGGTCGGATGAAGGGCATCCTCTCCATCGAATTTGCAGCGATCTGTAAGACAAAAATTCATGCATTCAAAGCGCTATTTTCCCAGTTATACCAATTTGTAAGCCCTTGTAAATGAGACCGTTAATATACACGGAATCATAAGCACTCTTTATATCTAAGATAATACCCACGAAATATTTTTTATCCAACTTTGCGTCTGTTATTGCTTTGTAAATTATATAAGTTGCTGTTCTGTTATCTTTAAAAGGAACAAATCCATAATGTTGTTGATGGAGTTTTTGCTCTGTTATCGGAAAGTGGGCAATACGATTGGCTAAAATTCTTTCAAATGTCTTAGAGAAAATCAATGTTAAAGCGATAGGTCTATATGAGAATTTAGTTTTATCTTTACATGGTTTGGGAACTGGAAGAATTATGGCATGCTTCCTTGCTTTGGGGGCAGTTAAATTATCAAATATCTTTTGAAAGAAATTTAAAATTATCATACGTTTACTATGGTTCAATAGTTTCAAGAATTTAGCCGGGATCTGGTCTGCACCTGGGGTTTTGTTCTTAGCAGATTTTATTGCTCTATTCAATTCAGATAAATGAAAGGATTTGTTGGTTAAATTATTATCTTGGGCCAAAAAAAAATCCAAAAGAAGTGGCTCATGGATAATATTATTGGATGCGAGGTTCTCTGCAAAAGAGTGTTGCTTAAATCTGTGGATGATATATAATTCTGTTATGTATTTGAAGAAAATTCAGTGTTGACTCGGGATTGACTTTCATTGAAATCTTCATAAGAATGTTATAAAATATTCTCGGGTTAGAAACGTTATTACTTACTGTATCCCAGTAAGTCTTTTTAGCTTTTTTAATATTAAATCGGAGCCGGCTGGAATATTGCTTGTATCGAATCCACAATTTTGGAGAGATTTACGAATGGCCTTTTTTCGGAAGTATTTCTTGAGTTTGTAAAGGTTATGGCATGCATTATTCCACTAGGGAGGGAAGGTTCTATTAGAGAGTTTTATATTTCGAGTATTATATATTTGAAATAATTTTAGCAATATTGTCAGAGAGATTATGATTGTAATCGTCTATCTTAAAGACTGTTGATTTGGCTTGTTCTATTACTGAAGACTAATCCACTTTTTTCTGGTTCGTTTAATCGGGTTATGAAAATTAAAATCTGTTATAACAGGACAATGGTCACTATCGTAGGAGCTGTCTAAAACGAAAGTATTGCTGTATCCGATGAGACTTGAAGAGCAGAGAGTGAAATCCAGGAGAGCACTAGAGCCAACATTGCTTCTATGAGTTGGGACATCAGTATTGAGAAGAATGAAATTAGAATTCGTTAACCATTTCACAAAAATTTCGCTCTGTTGAGAAGCATGATTTGAGCCCCACATTGGGTAATGCAAATTAAAATCTCCAAAGATGAAAACTGAGTTCGATAAGGAATCAAGAAAGGAATTAAATTGTGTAATATTAAGTCCTTGAAATGCATATAAGCTTATCAGATGAAAGGAAGTATTATTAATTATAATTTGCAATATTAAGATTTCGTAGTCTGATAACTGCGTATTATCAAAGGATATTTGTCTGTCAAGTCTGCCTTATCTGAAAATGACCTTTCCTGGGATTTCCAAATTGCCATTGAGTTTTAAAAAGTCTCTTGAAATATCAAAATATCTGATTGCGAAAAGGGAGGAATTTTTAGCCAAATGAGTTTGGTTTTTTTTAGACTTCTACAATTCCATTGTAGAAACGCATAAATGTTGTATTGTTGCTCATGCCACCTGCCTGACACAGTCAGATCGAGGCCCACGAAATTCATCGTGGCAATGGGCTAGATGTACGCCTGTCGTTGGTTTTTAGCCTTGAACACCACTCAGGTGACAGTACAATTTAGCTCGGAGAAATTCCCGAAGGAACGATAGATGGCGACACCACCTATCTCCACCTCCACAATTTAAGCGTGGAACTGAATTGGAGGGAAATTTTCTCCAGTTTCCTGCACTCGTGATTCAGCCCACAAGACTTTCGGACCCACTGATTTAACGAGCAAGTACTTCGTGTGTACTCGGAGGGTATTTGGAGGTACGGGCATCAAACCCAGGCCTTCCGGTCCGGAATCCGGTGCTCTAACCACTAGGCTACCCACGGCCTAAATAAAATATACAGGGGAAATTAAAAGATCGAAAAAATTTTTTATTTATCCTTTGTTTGAGGAAATGAGATATATTTACAGATATAGAAAGCTTACCAATATTTTTAACGAAAGGAAAAAGAAACTCTAAATACGCGATTAAAAATTGCAGTTTAGATCTTTAGAGTAATCCAATACCAATGTTATTGTATGTATTGTCCATATTGTACAGTGCACTTGTGGTACAGATATATCAGATTTCTGTTGCAGTAAACTTGTCTTTTTCTTTCTTTTTTTTTTCTATTTGGAGAGGATGGTTGTTTACTTATTTCTATGATGCTCATCAAATGTTTAAACATTGATTCTATCATTATTTGCATCGAATTCATGATAGCTGCAGTTTGCTTTTCTAGAGCCGTTTGAAAATTTTCTACTATATTTTCTAGTTTCTTTTCAAATTCTTGCATGTCGGGTCCTGGGGCTACTGTTTTTATTGTTGTAGAATAATTTACGGAGTAAGTTTCTTTGAATTTACGCCGTACCTCTCCCAAAGTTAAATGCTGATTACATTTGAATTCTAGTATTTTTTCCCTTTGATATAAGTGGTACAATTGGGAGAGTTTTCTGGATATTTCTCCTGTATAATTAATGCAATTTGAAGTATTTATACACTGCCCAGTATAGGCAGTGTATAAATACAGGAAATGTGAACAGAAACGTGATAAGTAAGTGAAACTAAAACAATTGCTACATTGCCGGGGTTTGTCTATGAATAATTGAATTCTATGATTAAAAAACGAAAGTTTTACGCATTCTGGTGTATTAATGCCCAGAATTGTAATTAAGACAGGAGAAGCTTCCTGACGACTGTTTGTTTTGATGAATCTGATTTCAACAATTTCAATATCATTTGGGTTTTTTAATTCAGTTGCTACGTCTGCCAAATGTACATTAGTTGGGATATCGAAAAGTAGGAATCTCGAACTGAACCCCTCCCATATTATGTTGGCTTTTACCGGAGTATTTAAAATTTGGTTAATAGCTGTTATCTGAACAACGCATACAGGATCCAAGGTGTTAATTTTTATTTTTCTGCTTCGAGTGAAGTACACGTGTGTTATATTATCAGGCCTAGGTATTTTGTTCTTTAATTCAGTATGTAATAAGTAGGGGTTCGATTTAGGCTTCCTATTTTTTCTGTATGTTCAAGTAAAATTGTAATTTCATTAAATATTTTATTGCCAATTCGCAGAATTAGTTCTTGGGCAGTTTGGGCAGATTTAAAATATTTAAAGTTTGCAGCTTCCTTTATGTTTTCATTCATTTTGTAGCTTGTTTCATCGGATTCCGTAATCCGGAATGAGGAGTGACTCAGCTTGAGTCTCCTTCAGGTAAGATAAATGCGGAAAAAAAAGAAATTGGTTAACTTACCAAAGTCTAGATAAAAAAAGGAAATAAACTATCAAAACCTCTTTCTTAGAGGTGTACCAAAGTATATTAATTAGCTGTAAAAAGACAGCGAAAACTCAAGATTTTCTTAAGTGCGACAATACTACGTATACCCTTTTTCCACCTCTATCTACCCACACCTTCACTTCCAGAGCTTCACTCTCTACCTTAAGTTCTAAAAGTCATTTGATATTCAAACGTAAAATAAGCGCCATTTTTTAATGTATTAACTTTCATTTCAGGTGAGTGAATATTAACGTCGCACTGTTCAGCTACACGAGGGCTTATGTGTGGCGGCGGTAAGGCATCGGATCGTGGCTGGAGTGTCAGAAGTTCGAGCCCAGCACCACTAAACACCCACGGTGTAGGAAAACGATGCAAGTTAAATCTATCGATAGCTCAAATGTCCTCCCGTTGGTGTCGTAGTTAGGAGAGTGGGTGCCAGCTCAGGTGTCGTGCTCGTCACTTGACCATGGTTCAAAATTACGCGAGGTACGTCTCAAAAATCTCTCGTGTAGCTTAACAGTGCGATATTAATATTCACTCACGAGGGCTTTTGGCGGTGGACTAACAGGGTTTCCATTTTAAGGAAAGAACTTTAAAAGTAATCTTTTTCTGTAAAAAAAAATTAAATATGTTTCGTTTTTCATTCAGATAATGCGAATTATTTGTGAAAATTAGAGTTAGAAATGGACAACAATTTAAAATTTCATTACAATTTTCGCTCAGAAATTCTTATTATGCCAATTACCACAATTTACAACATCGGTACCTCTCCTGTTCTTTATTGAAATTTCAATGAGTGAAATTTTTGTTGCTACACAGCGAGCACACACCCTGATATAAAGGAAGAGGCACCATATTATAAGTGACTTTAGTATCAAAGTTAGAAATTTTTTTCTCTCAAATATTTTATTCTTTAAAATTTCAATTACTGTCGTTCTTAGTAATATTTCTATAAAGTAGGGTATCTCACTTACAATTTAAGAATAATAATTTATTTAACAAATTTTATATTATATATTTTTTGTCCTTCAGATTTATAATGGGTACAGCTAAAAAATAACTTCGTCATGAGAGGTTTCAGATACATTACTATAGAAAAACAATTTTATTAATAAATTGGAAAAGTAGTGGGAAAAAAAGTTATTAGCAGCTTTGTCATTCATATAAATTTAAATTTTATTATTCTGAAGCTCAGAATAAAACGTTAAGCAAAAAAAAAAAAAAATTCTTATTTTTACTGTTACTAAAATTTATAGAATGAAATGTGTTTAAATCTCTCGTACGTCATTTTTCTTTTTATTATTATTGAAATACTATGAATTCTATTATCTGTACCTCTTTCAAAAGTGTATTTGCCTGATAACTCCCCCTCCCCCTCATTTAATGTTTATTTCTCCCAGAACATTTTTTTTTTAAATTTAAATTTAGTTGATCATTTATAAATTAATTTTATTGTAAATTTCTATCACACAAACATTTCAGTTATATTTGTGCTTTTTAAAATTATTTACTAGATTGTAGTTACATTTTAAGAAATTGTAGCACCAGTATTTGCATACAATAAATCAAGCCCACAGTGTAGATGGGGTCGCTATTTGTTAAATCTGTTGAGGCTCAAAGTGCTCTCGTTAGTGTGGTATGGAAATTAGTAGAGGGAGTACCAGCTCAGGTATCGTCCTCGTCCCTTACCCATGGTTCGAAATTACGAGGTCTGTCACAAGTACCCCTAGTGCAGCTTTAAAGTGTGATCTAAATATAACTCTCACTTCAAGTACAAGAATGGTTTGAGAAAATTCCTTTTCTGGTGAATTTTTCAAAATTACGGGTCCATAATTGTTGGTGGAGAATAATTAGAATGCTTAGTTTTAATATTTTGTAAGAAACTCAGAAAGGCATATTTGCTAGAGAATTTTTCGGATTTCTTTTTAAGTTCTAAGATTTTCGCACTTTTAAATCTTTTATTATTATTAGCTTCCAGAAATTTGGGTCCATCAAAGTAACTTTTTTATTTTTTTATCGTAAGACATTTAGTAAAACTCTTTTGAAAAATAAGTCTCAAATCATTTTTAAAAATTATTCAGTAATTCTATGACCTATCTATTCTTGTAAATCAATGGAATACATTTTTCAGTAACACTAAATCTTGAAGGTGAAACAAAAACCAATACAGTATCGAAAAAATAAACTACTCAGTTAAAGCTAGTTCCGTTTCACCGCCGAGAGTAAAAGCGATACTTATAAGATGTATAATCTTTGATATGTTAAAAAAGTAAATAAACATCGCCTTTTGAGGTCGAAATCATATAATGGCTAGGTACCTCGGGTTAGATAAAGTTAAACGTATTTTTGATATTGTAAAAGCTAATGGAGGTCTATATAGATCTTTGTTGACTCTATATAGGTAAAAATATTTTTTGTGAGATATTATATTATTATTATTTTGAAAGATAAATTATTTTTTATTTATTGGCATGCAGTAAAGGTTATAAGTGAAATTGAATTCTAAAGAACATGTCTAGTGTTTGTATGCATTCGATAATATTTTGAATTATAATAAGGATAATCCGAAAATTATTTATTTTCTCTATTAAGTAAAAGCGATCTTCACTTATTTTAACGATTTTTTTCGCTTCATTGAAATTTTGTAAATTTAAAACGATCTCCTTCTCTCCCCACAACAAATAAAATCACATGGTATATAAATTAAATTAATTTCTGTAATTTTATCCCCCCTTCCATGAAAATTTTAATCTTAACTTTTCTTCTATTGTTTCAGGTAGTATGAAACAAAAATTTTGTCTTTGTGTTTGGTATTCTTATGTGAAATTTCGAATGAAATCGGTTTTTACTTAATGGGACTCAATGAAATTACAATTTTTTATTATTTTATTACTATTCTTTTATTTTTTGTATTTAATATGAATTTTACATTTTGTAAAAACTGTATTACTTTAAATAGCATACTTGTTTATTTATTATTTGTATATATTATTTTTTAAAGATTGTATTATATAAGTGATATTTATGTGATTTAATTCTCATGAGAAATTATAATATAACTTTTAAATAAAAATTATTTTGGATTAATGTGTATAGTCTTATTTCAGAATTGTACGTCATTCATTGATAAAATAAAATTGCATAAGAAAATTTTTAACAAATGTTTGATAATCCTCGTAAATTCATAGTATAGAAAAGCTTTCACATGATTATATATATATATATTCCTGCTTTAGCACTATAGGTTCTAGTACTTCTTCACTTTTATTTGATTTTACTATATATATATATACAAATATATACATACGTGTGTGTATTAGTTTACAAAGCTTTCATGGTTATTATATGATTTTGTTATTAATATTTATTCCCTTTAACAGAACTGATGAACTTAAGGTAGGCACACTTATAGGTATCGATAAATTTGGGAACAAGTATTATGAAAATAAAATGTATTTTTACTGTAAGTAGCATGTTCTATATTTATCTCATTTTCTGAATTTTTTTTTGTTTTAAATGATATGATTTATAAAAGAAACATATGCTTCATTTAGAAAAAATGCTAACAAATTTTATTTAATAAATTTAAACTGTACTTATGTATTATTGCAACCATATTGGTGACATATGAAATGAAGCATATGGTTACCAATTCAGTGCATGCAACCAACACATGCAAAATTGGGGGTGTCAATTTGATGAATTACTTGAACTTTAACACTGTTGTGAAAGTACATAAGTACCATTTAAACTTTCCTTGAAATGAAATGTTTGTTTTTCAATTCTGATTTAAACTCAAATATTAATATATTATTAAATTTTATTTTTTAACCTATATAGGGTAGTGCATCTTGTTGTATAAAGTATTTAATAAATGTTTAGTTTTTATACATAAATTCTAATATCTCTGTAAATGTACATGAATTATATTCATTTTTTTGCAATATACAGAGCATATTACAAGTTAATTTAATATAATTTGGTTTTGTAATATCAATTATAATAAAAGAATTCTCTAAAACTATTATAGGTGTAAATGTTTTCTAAATTTTAAAGTTAGACCTTGAATATTAATTATATAAAAATGTATATCAACAGTAAAAAAAACACTTTATTCTTTTTCATTTGAATTATTTACTACTCTTTTGAGATTAAAATTTGTTATGGTTGTTTTGTTTATCAGTTATTGGGACCACAAATTGGCGATTACTTTTACAATTGCTGTCAACTCAAACATTGTCAGTATTATCTAATAAGATAAATTCCCTAGAAACATATTGCTAAAATTAATAACTAAATTAATTAAAAAGTTAAAAATTAATTTTAGGATTTCGTCAAATTTACCTATTTATAATATTAACTATCAGCATAAGCGGAATTTAGTGCATTTTCTGCATGCTGCCATGTTTCACTGCATGATTCCTATAAACACTAAGTTAACAGAAAGAGAATGACACTAAATTCAATTTAAGCACTATAACTAACCATTTTTGAAGATATCGATTATACCTGTTTTCTATTTGTTACCATCTTTGGCTTCACAGCTTCATAATTACCTTTGTTACTTTGAAAAATACACAACTTTTATTTTATCTCAGATGTTTTTCTTAAGCATTTCAAATTAAAAATAGACCTTGTAGTATAGTTATTTCATTTTAGATTTTTTTTTTGAAGTATTAAATATTTGTACGCTCAATTCAATTTTCATGATTTGTCTGCAAAAATACTAAGGAAATTGTATTAAAAATTTACTTGCTCTTAAAATGTTATGTTGTTAAATTAATTCTTTATTACAATGTTGCTGTAAAATCACAGAAATGAATATTGTTTATATTTTCCTTATAAAGCTCGAAATCGTTGGGTTGACTATACTGAAGCTGTGAATTTAGATTATGATGGAAGTCAAGTTCCACCAGAGTGGTAAGTTTAAAAATCAAAATTTATTTATGTTTCTGTAAAATTAATAATATTAAAATGTAATTACATTAATTATTAAATGTAATTACATTAAATATGAAATTAACTGAGAAAAACCAATATTAAATAAATACTTTAAAACTTTTGGTATAAAAAAAATTCCAGATTTTGATGATATTGTTTTTTTATTTGATGCACCAAAGATTTTGGAAACTGATATTTGGAACTAATTTGATAACGGGGGTAATTGCGCCAAGTTCTGCTTGGCGTGATAAGGATCACGCAGCAGAGTGCAAGCAGCGTGCGTTTCTTGTTGCTGGATTGAAATCCAATATGGCGTCCTAGCGGTAATTTAAAGGTACACAATAATTTAAAAGAATTGTTTTGAAATACATTGAAATGTATTTAAAATAAAGGATATAGGAAGAGATTGATAGTAAACTAGATCAATCAATAAATAATGAATAATAATATTATCTAATAAAAAGTAATATGTAGTAATAATAGTATTATAAGCAGCATATAATAATCTGAAAATATTATTTTATCGTAATTATATATAATGTTCATATAGTACAATTTTATAACGGTTATTAGAAATAATAATCATATAATATAATTAAATAATAATTATTAAAAAGAATAATCGTCGAATTGTAAAAAAATAAAAATAATGCATAAGAGAACTCGTAATACATAACTATAAATAAACAACATAAGAATAGTTATAAATAAACAACAGAAATAGTTATAAATAAATAAGATAATAATTATAATTAAATAACAACTATAAATAAATAACAATATTAATTATAAATAAATAACAAAATATGTGATAATATTTATAAATAAATGCTAAGAGAAACAATTATAAATAACGAATATTATAGGATTATATTACCCATAGTAATAATTGCGTTTTTTTTTTCATTATGAATAAAATAATTACATAATGTATGTTAAAAGTAATTTAGAATATCAATTACATAGTAGTGAAAGCTTGCAATATGAAACTTGCATTGTAAGTTCCTTCAACGAATTTCATCGAACAAAGAACATAAAAAAAACATTTTTAAAATGAAAATAAACGATTTATAGCGATAATTAAAAGCACAACACTTATTCTT
The DNA here is from genome assembly GCA_019973955.1 of Trichonephila inaurata madagascariensis. Classification (NCBI taxonomy): domain Eukaryota; kingdom Metazoa; phylum Arthropoda; class Arachnida; order Araneae; family Nephilidae; genus Trichonephila; species Trichonephila inaurata. The sequence goes on along the minus strand of BMAV01026537.1, from coordinate 266,838 downwards.
TTAAGAAATAAATATTCTAGTACTCACTCATTTTAGAAATATCCATATTCGAAAATAGAGAATTAAACAGAAGACGCAAGCAATAGAAAAATTACACTGAAAATGTTTAAATTCTAACAGAAATAAGAAATTTTTATTAATATCATCTGAAAGTAAAGGGTTACAGCGGGAAAAAACTAATTAAAGTTATTTCTAATATACGTTATCCCCATGGCAACCACATCGACAGACGATAAAAATATTACGGTAACCATATTGTAATATTATCGCCCATCTTGTCGAACATAAACAACAACTTGGCTCTCCTACCCCCGATATCAAATTAGCATGTGATATTTTTTCTGTCTATTATTTTTTTAGTAGAATTTTGCTGCCTTTGATCTTTTTAATTATTTCAACAGTTAAGAATAAGTTATGTTTTCTACCATTTGAGAACTTTTGTAGTAATGTATTGTTATATCTTTATATATAAAAATCTTGTGTGTGTGTATGTGACTGAACTCCTCCAAAACGGCTGGATCGATTTTGATGACATTTTTTGTCTGGGTTCAAGTGGATTTGAGAATGATTTAGATTCACAATTCAGTCCAATTTTGCAATTAGTTAAAAAGATATTAATTAAAAACCTTAAAACGCATAATTGTTTTAGGCTTGTGTGCTGTTTATTCTGCTAATGCGCGGCAAGGGGAAAAAAAGAAAGAGGGGAGAATTTTTCGATATTTTCTGTTTTTAAAATTGCAATCTAATTTTTCCATCAAAATCAGACAAAAAATAATTACAGTATCGGAAAGATTATTCACTTCACCACAATACGACATATATCTTTATATGTATAATTATTCTGTATGTGTGTATGTGACTGAACTCCTAAATGGTTGGACCGATTCGGACGATATTTTTTGTGTGGGTTCAAGTGGATTCAAGAATAATTTAGATTCACAATTTGGTCCAATATCACAATTAGTTAAAAATGCACCAAAATTATGTAAGGGCGCGTGATTGTTCATAAAAGAAATCATGGACAATATTCTTGAGGCTACTATTTTGAGCGGCAAACTTCAAGGTGAAGTTGTACTTCTACCACAGATCCCAATGATTTCACCTACCCATTCAAATGTTTGCAATTTCCAATTCGTTTGGTATTTGCTATGACCATTTATAAGTCACAAGGTCAAACAATGACAATTTGTGGATTAGATTTAGAAAACCCGTGCTTTTCGCGCAGCCAATTATATGTTGCATGTCCGAGGTTTGGTAAACTATCGCATTTGTTTGTTTATACCCCTCAAGGATTAACCAAAAACATTGTACATTCAATGGCATTACGATAAATTTATTTTTCGTGCATTAAAAAAATATACCTGTTATGAAAATAGCTCGAGTTTTATCTTTTTTACCCCTTAATCAAAACAAGTTTAAGTTTATATTCAGAATAGGTTCTATATTCAACTTAGTTCATAGTAAATACATACACACAATCGATAGGTCGAATTGTGGTAACTGTACATGTGATGATGTCAGGTATTGTAATAACTTTCTTTATAAAAAATTTCATCAAAACAGTCCAGATTTTTACAACTTTTTTACAATTCAAAAAAGTTTGTAATTTTCAGATTTAAGATGTGTGTACAGGACAACATCTGTCAAGACCACTAATATATATATATATATATATATATAACAATATGTACATAAATATATGTATATAAGTATAACAACAATACTATAAATGATTTTATATGTGTGTTTTTAAAGTTACTTATTAAGAACCTTATTGTTTTTCTTTTTGTTTAACTATTTACAAAAGAACTTTCAAATTGATAAAGGATACATAAAAGGGAAAAGAAATATTCAGAATACAAATACATTAGGAAACAAAATTGGCTTTCATTCTATTTTGTTCTTTTAATGAAATTTTTAAAAAATGAAGATTTTTTTGTATTTAAACTTGTAATTTTTACTAAAAAAAAGGTTAATTATAAAGATTGAAGTTTTGCTAATTTATGTTACGTAAGATGTGATTTTGTTCAATAAAGAATTCAGTTAGAAAATAAGTAAAAAAAGGAAAGATTATCTTATAAATCAGAGTATTTTTCACCTCTTTAATGTAAATTTAAAACTTTTTTTCTGGAAAATATGAAGAATTAATTTATATTTCTATTCTAAATTTAATGTTTAACACATATAGTAAGCATATATATATACATACAGTCAGACCTCCATTTTACAAACTTCTATTTTGGGAATTTTTCTTTTTTGCAAACTTTTTCCTGGAACCACAAGCCTAAAAAATATGAATCTCTATTCAATCAATTTTTGATGTAATGAACTTTTTTCAGGATTTAGCGACTTTGTAAAATAGAAGTCCAACTGTAAACAAAAAGGAGAGGGGGTAATGACTCATAGTGTACTATAAGTTTTTTCTCTACATGTTTTTTGCTTTATCTATACATGTGTTCTAGCCATATATTAAAGGCATGTAAGTGCCCAAATAAAACTTATTAGTTAAAAAGTGTTATAAAATGCTGACATAAAAATTTCAAGATGCAAAATAAGGAACACTATTAATTGGAAAAACTGTATCATTATTTCTGTGTTTGGGAATAAGATTCTAAATAAATACCTGTATAATTAACAAAGCAATGAACCAAAACTTACAGCTTAAAAATATTATGTTCACTATCTTTGGTCAAGACTTGTGTTTTAGCAAAAGAAATTTTTTGAGCCCTGCATAAAAAATTATTTATCAAGAGGTAAATAGAAATTCATTGTTACCTTCAATGATGCATGGGTTTAATGACTGCTACAAAAAAAAGGTCCATTTACTATTGGAAAATGTAGAGAAAAAAAAGTGCTTGAACTTGGTTCTTATGGTGTAAAGACCATAAAGTTTCAGTAAAGGCATGTTTCTTCTACATTTGGAAATTAAAAATAGGGAGTATTGAAAATAAATAAAATTAGCTCAAGATATTACCTAGGAAATGTTTTATGTCTGATAATTATATGCAGAAGAGATTCCCTTTCTTTATCCCAATGATCTTAAAGACTGAAACTGCTGGGTGGACAAAAGCAAAATATAAAATGATAGGAATGAAACATTTTATTTTTTAAAAAATGCAGAAGTAAAAATATATATAAACTGTAAAATCCGGCATGTAATGGGCACTTTTAACACAAAAAATAAGATCAAAATTTACAGGTACACATTATATGCCAGGTTTAAAAATGAAAAGAGAGATAATCATTACCAAAATTAAACCTACGTAAATCAGAATGCTGTTTATTCAAAAGAAATGACATACCTAATGAACTTAAAGGATTGTAGTTCTAGAAGCATGCTATTTTTTCAAAATCTAGGAATAATACGTTGAATAAATGACTTCAAAACAGCAGAGCATTGCACACTTGCATTTCAGGCTCCTTCATTTAATAAAAAGGTTATCCACTAAATGGAGAATATACCTAAAAATTGAAAAATGTATCATGGAAGTATAAGTGTGCCTTATATGCCGAACTCTAATATATATTTTCAAATGCACAAATATATGGGGGGAAAATCTTAGTAGCTTATTTTTCAGTAAAGTAGGTGTGATTTGTGATGCAATACCTGATTTGCATCAAATGAAACTTGGGGAACTGTATCAGAAATTTCATCAAACAAAACCATGTCATACTTGAAAACTACCTGTGTATCCTTCAAAAAGTGTACACTGATACATGTATCGCATTGATACTTTTGAACATTCTCCTGCAAAATCCTCCAATGTTTCAGCTACAGATTATTGTGTCTTTGGGTCTGCAGAAAGACTCTTAGTGTAAACCCCAAAATCGACAAACTCTGAAAAGTAGTGGATCCTAGAATTTTGATAAAAGTCTCAGCAACCATAGAAAGCTAAATGCATACTTAGTCCAAAAACAAGGTTATTAGATTGAACATTTAAGGAATGTCTTTATTTTAAAATACTGTCCCCAAATTATTCTAAAAATATATCAACACACTTAATATTAGTATATTATTTTGACAGAAATTAAAATACTTATTTTAAATAGAACAGAAAATTGCTTTATTAAAAGTCACAGTAACTGAATCCCACAAATCAAGTACATCTAGCATATTTTTTGGAAAGTTTCTACTGGTATTCTTGTTGACTCTTTATCTCTTTCTTTTAATATTGTTGTATTGATTGTATCTGTTATTTATTAGCCTTTTTTTTTTAATCTTTTTAAGTTTATTCACTCCATTATTTTTCTCAAAACAAGATACAAGAATAATTTTTTTTTCCATTAAAATTCTCCTGATTTGAAGCATAACTGTCCAATGTTGAGATCAGCTTCATTTATCTATCACACCTTTCAATAATGCTAAAATCTTTTAGTCCTGTGCCCAATAGTCCAAACAGGATCAACTCACTATTGTCTGAGAAAAATATGTTGATCGAGTTTCTCCTGAGTTGGAAGTACTACCATATAGAAAAATTTTAGCACAGAACCTCATATGGTTCAACTGCATTTTTGTTTCGAACGCAAATAACAAGCCTAAAAACCTTTTTTTCCCTTTCTGTTTTTACTTTGATTCTATTTGCCATTTCTAGAATTATTTTGCAATTGTGATTATCCTGTTTTGTAAAGTGAATAAACTAGGACAGATTGGTAAAGAACTAATTTCAGTCACTTGAATTTTATAATTTAAGACGAAATGTAATTTAAAATGATGTATATTCTATTCATTACAAAGGTAAAACATTAAAGCAGTACTCTTTTTTTTTTACATTGTTGGTTGCAAACTTTTCTGACGTTATAAGAATTATGTTGAAAGTAGAATGTAGGGAAAATTAATTTTTAAAAGATTACAAAATAGAAGAGGGACTTAGGAACTTATTCTACTGCTAATTTTCAAAACATGAATCAAAATGTCAGAGGATTTAAATATTTATATGCAAATTATATATATATAGAGAGAGAGAAAGTGAAATGATAAATTGAAGAAAATAACACACAAAAAATACAAAAATTTGTATTAATAAGGACATCTTCGGGATTCTTTCTGATAATGCAACTATACAGATCCTTATGGTTTTTCATGAAAAATTAAGCAATCTTTTTATGGAGATATCTACTGTAAGCCTTTCTGAATATTAATTGTGGCTCAGTGATATCACAGATAATGGAGGAAATCATGTGATTTCATTTGTATAACTTTCAAATCAATTCTGACCAGGCGTATATATTACTATATTATTGGATGAGGCCTACAGAAAATCATGATAGATACGTCTCTATACTTCATAACTGGGAGATGGCAATCCGGATGATGCATTTGTGAAGACATTCGCCATATATATGTGTACCCTGCTGTAGGGAAGAATGTAAAAAATTATTCTTCTGACTTCCCATGTTCAGCCAGGCTTTATGGTTGTGCCATTGCTTTAGATATTTACCACTTAATCTGAAATGACTAATCTGTTTTGTCATGGATTGTGTGTGTATGACCCTTTTGTGGTAATCAATAATTCAAACGGCATCTTTATTTTTGTGTTAACTCTACTGTCACTTTGGCTGCAATAATCTTTTTTGATTCTACTGTCACCTTCAACCTGCAATAATTCCTTTTAATCAGGTGTCACCTTTGTTCACAATTGTCCTTGAGGGTCCATGTTTTGCCTGGAACGCAGTGTAAAAGCTATCAGTTGACCAATATAAAGGTCTGCTAATCACATCAAATGCATCTTGTAATTTTGAGCTACAAGGTCATCACTTAAACAGGCATTCTACATCCGCATCAATATCAGGATTTTGAGTTAACTAATTAAGCACAATTCAGCCCTTCTACATAATAAATCTTCATTTGAATCAAATTCAAGCACACCATTCAACTAAAACATCATTTTAACTACTGTAAACATCATTTTTTTTAACCTATTATACATGTTAAAATTACTATTTTAAAGTATATAAGTGATAAAATTTACTTATGTAGTAAAACAAATTACTTAAGAAACTACTTTTTGTAATATAATTTGACTGTAAATTAGGCAGAGACATTTTTGCCACAATGTATTAGCTGGACCATGAATCCATCCCTGAACTTATAATGGTAAGTTTGCATTTTACATAATAAAAAAGTAATTGAAGCCATTTTAAGCTTTTCCGCATGCAAAAAAGGATAATGAAATGATTTTTAGAGAGGAAGGATGCTACAATAGCATGTATAAAAAAATTTGTATTGTGTGGGCGAATACATCATAGTAAAAGGTAAGCACTGAAAAATGGTTTGCCAATTTTATGTGAGTTATTTCAATATAAAAGATCATCATATACAAGTATAGATCAGTGCATCTAATATTTCATTCTCTTTTATTACAGGCATCGTTGGTTACATTATATGACAGATGAGCCGCCTACTGTCAAGAAACCTGTAGATTACAAATGGATTATGGATCATACTCCTAATTTATCTGGTACAGATAAAGCATACATGCCTTACTCTACAACAAAACCAAAAATTAAGGCTTGGGTACCTCCTAAATGATTTCCACTAATTTTTAATGTTAAGAATTGTAGCAATAATAAAAGATATTGTAATTAGTCTATGAAGAATTTTTTATTCATAATTAAAATATTATGAAAAATAAATACATTTTCAACCAAGTATTTTAAATAGTCCCATTAATTGCTTTTTAATATTTTATGAGTACATGGCAACCAATTAATTTTATAATTATTAATGTATAGCGGCTTGTATGTTTTTTTATTAAACTGCTATTATCGTAGTTTTGATATTCATCCATGCATAGTAAATTCTTTCATTTTTATCAAGGAGTAAATATGATGAACATATTTTTGACTAGTGGGAGTGAAAGTTCTTTGTACATGTTCATGATGTGCAGACTGATTTAAAAAAAAGAAGCTTTAGATCGCTCCGAAACTGTCAAAGACAGCCTCCGCAACCTCAGCAGCTTTATCAGAGAAGATCAAATCTTCTGAGTCGTCTGGGCTGATCTTGAAAACCCTGGGTTGAATTGCTGGGCAGCTGAGGACATGTTGTGGAGACAGTTGAACATTAGGGCAATGGTTTGTGTAACTTCTTTTTTCGTCAGTTGAGATTTTCATTCCTTTTACGTGCTTTGTTCTAAGTCTAGTTATTATTGATGGTATTGTACTGTTATTATTTAGAGCTGGGATGAAATATTAAAATTATTGTTGATTGGTCTTCGGCTGGCAACTAGCGTCGATGAGGTTAAATGATTGGGGGCAAGCTCTGTATTCTTTAGCAAGTTCATCGACTTTCTCATTACCGAGAATATTTACGTGGGTTGGTATCCATTGTAACATGCAGCGTATCTTTTCTGTGATGGATTGGACGATTTTGTGGCTGGTTTGGCACTTGCCCTTCTGGATGGCTTGCAGCTCAGATCTTGAGTTTGTGAAGATGATAATGCTGCTGGATTCTTGGATGCTTCTAGATAGGAAAATCTCCAATGCACTTTTGACAGCAATGAGTCCACATGTGTAGTTGGTTTCCCTGCTTTGTACAGGTGAATGTTTTAAAATAAGCTAGCTGGAAAAATTGAGTTTTGTGTAGAATTTTTTTTAATAAGGACTTATGTCCAGCCAAATGCAAGACATCTTTTCCAAAATTTTTTAAATGATGGCCTACTTTTTAATTATTAAAATAATTTTTGAAACAATATTTTTGTGATGATTTATTCGAAAAGAATCATAATTCTACTACACTGCTGGCCACCGTAAATGCAACACCCTGAAGGAAGCATGCAAATAATATAAAATTTACAGCATGCATTAGCGGAGGTGAGATATGCAAATGATTAGAATTTCAGCGCAGACACATATCACGCGCGCCTGTGGCGCCACCTCAAAACGCTATTTAAGACTTGGAGATTTCGACGATTTCAAGTTCGGCAATTGTGTTTTTCTTGTGGTTTTTTCAAAAAACGATCAGTTATGTCTCGTAGAAAACAACGATCAGCTTTTGATCAAGTATCCGAGTTCGACAGAGGAAGGATAGTGGCCTACCGAGATTGTGGATTATCTTTCAGGGAAATCGGTAGTCGTGTTGGACGAAACCAAACTGTAATGCGGATATGTGACCGTTGGATGCAGGAGGGTACGACGGACCGACGTGGTCGATCGCATCTACCTCAGTGCACCACTTCACGTGAGGACAGGCAAATTGTGTGCATGGTGGTTACGGATCGCTCAGTCACATCACGAACCATAGCACAGCACATTGAGTCTGTAACGCATCATTCAGTGTCTGCGCGTACCATTCGACGCCGTTTACAGCAGAGTGGTCTGTCCGCAAGACGTCCATTGCTTGGTCTATTCTTCACGCAGAACCACAGACGTCTCCGCCGCCAATGGTGCGATGAAAGAAGGATGTGGGCGGCAGAATGGAATGAAGTTGTCTTTACTGACGAGTCACGGATCTGTCTGCAACACCACGATGGTCGGACTCGAGTCTAAAGACACCGTGGAGAGAGGATGCTGAACAGCTGCTTTATGCACCGCCACACTGGTCCTGCACCGGGTATGATGGTATGGGGCGGTAATGGCACTCCTCTAGTACGCATTGCCGGTGCTTTAAACATCCAGCGCTACATCTCCGAGGTGTTGGAGCCAGTTTTCCTTCCTTACCTTCAGGGCTTGGCCACAGCCATATTTCAACAGGATAATGCGCGACCACACGTGGCACGCATTGTCCAAAGTTTCTTCGTCAATCACCAGATTGAACTGCTTCCCTGGCCGGCTCGCTTTCCGGATCTTTCGCCGATAGAAAACATGTGGTCCTTGGTTGCTCAACGATTGACCCAGATAACACCCCCAGCTGCCACACCAGATCAACTTTGGAAACGTGTGGAAGATGTTTGGTTTGCTGTACCCCAAGAACACATCTAAAGTCTCTTTGAATCGATGCCGAGGCGTGTAGCAGCGGTGATCTCCAACAATGGCGGCTACTCTGGCTACTGATTCTGGCAGGAACCACACTTTACAGAAGTCTATAAATTTAATCATTTGATACTTGGTCAACATGTTATCTACAAAATAAATTTTGTTGTGCTATCTCTTGTCTTTCTTGGTGTTGCATTTACGGTGGCCAGCAGTGTACAAAGAACAAGTAAATAAGTTTAAAGATCACTAAAAATAGAATGTTATGGAATATACAACAAAACCATACAGTTTGCCTTCTGAAAACTTGCTCACTGATTTTGTATAAAATCCACCATTGTTATTTTACCTCCATTCTTTAGCTAAAAGAAAATGCTCATTTCATATATTGTTCGGATTGATAAGTTTCTAAATGGAACAATTTTTTTGTAAAAAAATCAGAAATTTATGCATTTTAGTACCATTATACAAACTAGTTTATAAGCTCCAAAGAGTAAACCTTTAGTAAAAATCTGTATATCTCAAATATGAGAATCATAATACAGTGTTTCTTGGAACTCTTAACTTTTTGTTTAGTAGCTAGGCAAAAGAAAATGTACCTGAATCACTTAAGACTGATTATTAAAAACGCTTTAAGATACATGCCATTATTTAAGCATACCAAATTTTGTATGTATGATCCTTTCATCTTTGTGCTATGCTACATCCCACACAAACTCTTTCTTTTATTAACCTAGATCAGCAATTCTCAACCATTGTGCCATGGTTCTTTTATGTTCCACCAATTTTTAATTTTTTTTTAATTATATTCTGATTTAACATTATTTCCCAAATTTAGATTGGGTTCATAATCCATTTGTGATAACGGATATTTCCAGGTATGAATTAACTTTGAATGAAGAGAAAGGCCTGATTTCATGCTCTGTAATAATAGAAATTTATTTTTAAAAACTTCAGAAGCCATTTAAATCATTTTGGATTAAAATTAGAAGCGATTATCCTATAATAGTCAAAAAAGCTTTAAAAATATTGACACAATTTTCTGCATTTTATTTGCGTGAATTTGGATTTTCAGCATTAACAAATATAAACATGAAAAAAGATACTTTTAAATGTAGATGACAAAATGAGAGAGGCATTATTTTTATGTATAAATTAAACAAGTTCAAATTTCACATTAAATGTATTCTTATAATTAATTACTCGAACAGTTTGTCTTTTTCGTACATATTTTATATTACATTAAAAATTATTATCAAACTATTTTACATAGTGTATTACAGATAAATAAAATTCTTTTATTGTTAGTGTGCTACCAAATTTTGAAATTGTTAAAAGTATACCACAATAGAAAGAAGGTTGAGAATCGCTGATCTAGTTAAACTTAAGCAAACCATTTAGTCATTTAAGCAGTTAGCATGCACTACCCTCAACTATAATATGTAACAGCAGTTTATTAAATAATTATTATTAAAAAAATCAAAGAAATTATAATACAGTTAAAGAGGCCTATCTTAATTAAAACTGTACCATAAAAAATTCTGATAAAGCAAAATCAGATTGTACTCTGTGTGAATTGAACTTTTATCTAATGACAACAGTAATTCACCTAATTGGGGACGAAAATAATATTCTGAACTTGCAATATATATGTAAGAAAGTCTTAAAGTGGAAAAGAAACTAATGTTAACATTGATTCAAATTAAGAAATAACTAGAAAAGATCAATCAAATCAAAATTTACCATAGAATTTCTGAAAAATAAAATATAATTAACTGAACTACATTGGAAATGCAAAAGCAGAACTGTTAATATTAGTCATGTTGCCAAAAATAAATGTAATTGCTGAATTTTGTTTTACTATTTAATCAAAGAACAAATAAAAATGAGTTAAATGTAAATATCTCTGAAAAATTTCATGAATAACTTAAGAATCACTCTGAAAAAAAATTTAAGATGTTAACCAACAACATTGTTCCTATGTTTAAATTTCACATCTGGCTGATTGTGTTTTTGAGCTACATAACACTTATAAGCTCACACTCTTTAATTCTGTGGATGAAATGGAAAGCTGAGCATATTTTATTTTAATAACTTATCCATATTTTAATATACTCATTGAACATCTTGGAAAGCAAATAAAAAATAAATTGTTTCATTTTTTAAATACAACCTCTGACAATAAAGTTCGGTGAATGAAGTCAAAACGCTGCACATGCATAGCGGCAGGTGTTGACAATCTGCCCCCACTGTTGTTCAGTTAAGCGTTATTTGCGATTCCTGTAAAACTTGTTTTACAAAGTGCTTGTTCAGTATGTTGGTTCTTAACTGAGAACAGGAAAATGAAGGAACAAAAGATCAATTTAAAATTATGTTTTAAGTTTTGCAAGACACCAAAAAAAATTTATGCAATCCTGGCACGTATTCATGAAGATCAAAAACTTTCCATGTAGTGGAAATACGAGTGGTTCACCTGTAGCGAAAGACCAGCGATCTCCATCAGTGATGGAAATATTGAGAAAGTGAGGAAGTTAATCACGAAGGATCATTGATTTACTGTGCGCATGGGGGATAGCTGATGAACTGCAGATTAACCATGAATCCATTACCCAGTCTAGGGATGAGAAACACATGGGGGGATATGTATAGTACAACTCCAATATGCACAAGAAGGTTCATGGATTTTTTTTTTCACCCTCACACATCCAATATTGTCAAATAGTTCCTTGCAAAAAAGGAGGTGCTGCAAATTGAACATCCAGCATACTTGCCAGATCTCAATCCTCCAAACTTCTTCCTATTCCCACGACTCAAACTTGCTTTGAAAGGAAAGAGATTTGACGATATTCTTGACATCCACAATAAATTGTGACGCGGCTTTTGAACTCCATCCCAAATGAAGACTTCTTACAAAGTTTCCAGGACATGCATTGCAGATCTCAGGGGTGCATAGTTATGGGTGGTGACTATTTCAAAGGATAGTGAGGTTACTTTCATTAATATTTCATTTACATTAATGTTACAGGACTATTCACCGAACTTAATTGTCAGAGGATGTATATCAATTGTGAAAGGAAACTCTAAAATACTTTACATAAACTCAAAAGTAATTTTAGACATTTGCTGATTAGCATGACATAAAATGTTTGAAATGGTTATGAAACTCAATGTTACAAATAAAATTTTCATGCTTTAATAATATTTGCAAGAATGTAACAACTTTAAATTTTAACATGCAAATTAGAAATCAATTTGAAGTAAATAATTGGCTTAATTTAATCAGAAACGAAAAGTACAACAAAACTTTTTTTTCTTCCTCTGCACTTATGAGATGCATTAATTACAGAGAATTTTGTGCTTGAGATCTTACTCGAAAAAATTTTTATATGTTGAAACCATGCTATCTAGTTTAGATTATTTTTTAAAAAAAACACTGAATATATATTGCAGTTTTGAGCCATGGTGGATGTCTTCAGTTCTGAGATTTCACTCTCCTAATTTCCATACATTGTGTGCACATTATTCAGTATAAATTTTTAGATGAAATCAGGACTCAAGACTTTTGGTATAATTTTGACATGAGCAACTGCAATGCTTATAACCATGACTACTTGATTATTGCAATATGAAATTGTAACTTTAATAATTTTGGTTTTTCCCTTAGAAATTGACTTATATTAAAGCAGAGTACCTTCCATTATAACTTAGTACTATAGATTTAAAGTGAAAATTTTTTTAAAAACTGATTAGACATTTTTTCAAAATAATGACTCCAAGTTAATAGAGTAAATGATGGAAACAAAAAACTAAGTTAATAGAGTAAATGATGGAAACAAAAAACAATCTTAAACATTTGTGATTTCTCCAGGTTTTCTATCAAAATTTTTCATTTAGAATATGTGAAGTGTGTGTCCCAATACTTTAATTTATCAAAGTTATGTAATGCTGATGTGATTATTGGCAAAAGCCTTGGTAAGTTTGAACTATAGTAAAATGGTGAGACCATCTAAGTTGATACTTCACAGGATATCAAAAACTGGATGAGTGAAGACTAGCCCAGTTTGGGTTTAACATTGTGGTTTCTCACATTTCTCGTGATATATATTGATGAAAAAAATCTGAAATTTGCTTTCCACAAAATTCATGGTTCTAAATACCAAGTTATTATGCCTCTACAATGAATTACAAATTTACATAAGTGTTTAAAAATTCTACATCTTGAGCATGTCAAATCTTTTTTTTTTACAACTGTTTTAAAAGATATATTTTTTCTTGAGCTATCAAAATAATTAATGAGGAAATCCAGAGCAAAGACATGCTAGTAATCAAAAATATTAAAATTATTGATAAATTGAATTTCATTTATGTAGATCTGCACTGTAAGAAAGAAAGCCCTGGCTACTACAATAAATTTGTACTATTTCATTAGGAGAAAAACACTATTGGACCAGCCAACTCATAATCTATAATCCTCCCATTTAGTTTTTTACTTCTGATAATAGATTTATTAACCCTCTAAGCGGTCTGCACTTAATGTCTTGCCATTTTGGAGATGCTTCAAAAATGCACCGCACATATTTTTTTGCTTTCAGGTGGGGTTCTCAAAAGCGGTTGAGCCGTATTTTTAAGAATGCAGCTCGACCGCTTTTGGGAATCTTGCTTGAAGGCAGAAAAAGCATCTCTGGAATGGCAGAATTTTACGTGCAGACCACTTGGAAGGTTAAAGAAATTGACAGATCACATTCTAAAAAAGACTTAAGTTTATCAATGTAATGTGAAAATGTATTAAACTAACATTTTATGCTCAATGAAAATGTGATAAGAAAAATCACATTAATGTAACACAGAGGGAAAATTCATGATAGTTGATCAACAGCCTTTCACAATTATGAATTAGAAATGAATTTTTAATTTAAAAAAAAAAATTAACATTTGAGTACTCTAAAGTAAAGGTCATAACTAAATTAATACATTTCAACTTAGAATAAAAGCTTAATGTTCACTGACAAAGTCTATAAAACTCTAATTCAAGTAAAAGATAAATTGAAAGAAAAAATTAACTTTTTATTATAAACAGTATAATGGTTTAACAGTTACAAAATAAAATAGATTTGTGTCACAAAAAACACAAAATAGATAACTTCAATTAAAAATTTTTACAAAATATGTTTCAAACAACAATCTATACACTGGTAGAGTAAAATGTAGCAAAGTCCATTTAATAAAACATATAAATGATGGCATTTTGTAGAGTCAACAGTTTATAAAAATATTTCTACAGAAAATAAACATTTTAATCAAAATTGGAAAGATTCAAAAATTTGAGTATACAACACAACAAAATTTTAGTAACATTTAAATTCTCACCTAATGAAATACAAGATTAATACTTTAAAAAACTTAACATATATACATTTTTTACAAAAGAGCTTCACAATTTTAAACATTACATAAATATCATACGTAAAAAAATTGGGCTTTTATGATACTTCAAATGAGATTACTAGCTAATGAGATGAAGCAAGCAAATTTACATATATCACAATTATAACATCACAGGGATACAGAATGATATGAGCTGTACAATTAGATTAAATTTTAGATTCGTAACAAACTTCATTTGTACTTGGCACCTTTCATAAGAGTAACATGGTTTATGACCTCAAAAAAAGAAAAGATAGTGACATGAACAATGTTTTTATGCAGGGGCAAATTCCAAATTGATGAATGGACTGGAAGCCATTAGATCCACTTCTTTTTGCTCCACGCCTTGGCCTATACGACACACAATGGGAAACAATGTAAATCAACACACAACTGATTTAGAGTGGTGCACAATCCAAAGACAAGATTAACAAGTAAAAAATTTCAAACATTCTTCTATGCATAAAAGTTCGCAGTTTGCTTTTCAAAAATTGCTTATGATTTGGATCAAGTACTGTTCTAGTTTATATATTTAAAGAATACAAATTTATTTTCACAAACTTTAAATAAAACGATTGTCATATATATATATATGAATTAATTATAAAGATTCTTTTTTTTTCTCTTTTGCATGAATATTTAAAATATCTATCTCAGAATATCCAAAGCAATAATACTGTAATAACTGAATCAAGTGGATTGAAATATAAATAAGGTAATATAGTTGCAAGATAATCCAAAATGAATCGGTAATTCTATAAAATTTATGTGCAATGTCTGTTCAATATATTGTCTTTAAAAAGCAAATAACACCAGCATTTTAAAATGCAAATTAATTTTTTAATTACAGAGAGTTACAAATGTTTAAATTCATAAATCATTTGGTTGTGTTGTTGCAAAGACTAACAGACAAAAAGACCCATTAACTCAAAAAGTCCAGCACAAGAAAGGGATCTGTATGGCTATATCTTTCCTAAAAAGATTCATACAACTCAAGATATACTTGGAAGAAGCCCGTTGAACCTGACACTTTGCACAAATGGTGAAAATAATTTTTGTTCTCGGAGAACAAAAGGCACTTGATGTGACCACTGGTGTAGACTGCAAACCAGTCACACCTGACAGTTAGAACCACACAAGGTCTATTACTCACATATCCATAATGAGTGGGAGGCATCACCAAATTTTGTGACTTTTTCAGCATATATTTCCAGAAAGGAAAAGGTGGAAGAGGGATTTAGAATATCACAACCCCTTTACTAATTTGTCTGCCATTTCATTGCTATTAAGTTCAACATGAGATGGGATCCACTGAAAATAGATATTGTGGAGCAACAATTTGTTTTAGATTGTATAGGATGGAGAAACTGGTTTTGCCATTAACCAGATTCCAGTTGTCAAACTGTTGGAGCAAACTACAGCTACTGCAAGGAACCCAAAGATCACTTTAATTCTTTTTGGTTGGAATAGCCTGAAGTCAGGCATCAATGACTATTAATTCATTTCTGAAAACCAAGCAGAAGTCTAGATTGTGTTTGTTGAGAGTCAATTTTCCTGGTAGAGGTATCCATATAAATACTGCTACATGGTTGGTCACATATTTTACTGTCATCAATACAAATCTTAATGGCATTATTGGGGTTGTTGTGACTGACCTCCAATGCTAATAGACTAAGGTGGATTGAGACAATATCTTTCTTAATAACAGGAGAACTTAGCTTAAAGTGGAAGTGGTCCCTAGAAAGTCTATTTGAAGGAGTTCAAGCTACATTGTTAGGAATAGGGTTCTACATTGCTAGTAAGAAAGTTATGGGACTTGACTAAAGAGACTTGTTTTTCTTAGCCTTAGTATTTTTTTTTTTTTCAGTTATTAAAATACTTAAATGTTTTGTTGTTTTATTTGAAAGTCATTCAAGTGTATTTTTCTCAGCATTCTACAGTACAAAAAAATTTAGTTCAAAAAGTGGAAATTCTAAATATGTTATGAGGGAAAATAATATATTTACTCCATCTTACTTTATATCATGGGTTGATGATAAACACAACACTGTATTTTCACAAGTGTCCTTTTTTTACAATGCAGAAATGAATATATAATACATTTTTTTAAAAATGAAGGTGGTATATTATTTTTTTATATTTATCACAAGAAACTACCACTAGAAGAAGTACTAATAATATTTATCCACTACAATTTAGCAATAAATTTAAACAAAATTTAAGTCCCTACTTTATTTATAGAGAGAAAAAAATATATACAAATATTCAGTAGAAAATGAAAACTAAGAATTTTAAAAGAAATTTTAGGAGACAAAATCAGACAACTAAATCATTTTTAAATAAAGTTCTTTTAAAAATAACTTCATGAATTTGTTTAAAAGTTAGGTACCTTTACAAAACAATCATAAATGGTACTCTTTAGTAATTCTTATATGAAGGTAAAGTTAAAAGCATAAATATTACAAAACAATTGTTTTGAAGGATTGTGCACCACTTATATCAAGACAAAACAAACAAAGGGAAATACGAAAGCAAATTTGCAATAACTATTTATGAAGCTTTAAGTAAATTTGTTTCAATTTAATTCATACTGAAACAATCAGTCTCTTTGCGTATAAATGTGTAAATTCATTACAATAATAATGAAAGAACAAAATTGCCTAAATTTACCTATTAAAGAAGTCATCTTTTCAAAATCGTGTTATATTATTGTCTAATAAAGATTTTAATTTTTTGTTTTAAATTTATGTTTAAAAATATTTAAAATTTGAAGATTAAAATTCAGAAATATTTTTACCTACATTAAGTATTTTTATAACAAATCTAACAATTAATAAGAAAATAAAATTGTTATTTTAAGTGATATAACAAATTTAAACATTATTCCTATATTTCTGTTAATAGTTTTTTTTTTTTTTAAAAAAAGGAAAATTCAATTTCCAATGAAGTCATAAAATTTAAAATATATAATTTTTAGTATTAGATTTTATTACAGAATGTCTAAACATTAACTAATTCTTAGTAAAATTAAACAAAAGCAGGCATAGAATTAAAAAAAAATGTGATGCTAGAAAAAACAGACAGCAACCAACACCATTCAATTCCAGCGAAACATGCAAAAAGCAAAACAAACTCACACCACATTAAAAAAAAATTACAGCATACCAATGGTTAGTCAAGAATTTTACAATAAAACATTGTTAATTGTCATTCAGAAAAGAATGTTAATAAAATTGTCCAGTTTAAAAAAAAACTCCATTCTCCCCAGAAAAAACCAAGGTCAAGAAGCATTCTTGTTAGGCACAAGTTTGTCAGAAATATAATCGAGCTTGGCAGTTACTTCTGACAAGATCTCAGAAAAGGGGCAAACATCCGACAGCGCAATGCTGTCGGGTAACCTTAAGAGTCATGCTTGCGGATGCATAGTAGTTCTGCGCCGAGCGGCATTAGCATTAGAAATAGCAGAGCGTCTGTTACGCCTATTGTAAGAATTTGATTTAATGATGGACGAAAACCCACTTGGTAAGGGGTTGTGCTCATAGTATTCAATGATCTCCATTAATCGGGGTTCAACTTCTCCCAGCAGAGGTCTGCAAGATGGATTACCATTCCAACAGTCTTCCATTAAATGCCAGCAATTTTCATCAAACTGTGGAAGACGTTCAGGTCTGGCTCCTATTTTTTAAAAAAGAAAATTGTATGAAAACTACAACTCAGTAATTCATTTTTTTTCTTAATTTTTAAAGTTAAATTTATAATTAGCATACAGCTTATTTCCTGTAAATATTTCTTAGAACATTAAGCAAAATTACTATAACATGGAATAATTAGCAACACTAATATATGTAACCTGTTTGCAGATATACTTTAATTGAACATAATTTTAAATAAATTCACGTTCAGATATTAATTTACTTTAAAATTAAGAAGTTTGAAAAAATTTAAATTAAGTTTTTCAAAATTACTGAAATTTACAATAGACATTCATTAATAGGTATTATTTTGAATCAATTCAAAAAGAATTATTCATGTGTAACAAACAATGGAAACTTCAATTTTTTTAAAAAAGAATCACACATATTTTAGATACAAATGAGAAATTTAAAATGAGAATGAATTACAAATATATAAAATAAGATTTCTTAGAAACTAGAATTTTAGAGAAAAATTCTTTGAAAAGGATATAAGCTTATAGGAGGTTAAAGAATTCAAAATTCACTTTCTAAGGGCAAAAATATTAATTTTTTTTTGCTCCAACCAGGGACATTTTAAGGCATAGGCCAACTGGGCCCTAAATTTCAGCCTCTCAGGAAGGCTTCGCCTCATTCTCGACTGAACCTCAACAAGATCATGATCCGAGTATTTTTAATCAATTGTTTTCAATAGACATTGGACTAGAAATTTTGAGCTATAAACCAAATGGTAAAACTGCATTATTTTGGCATGTCCATCATCCACATCTACACATCATTACTCATTTCGTTGAAGGGAAGCAGTTGATCGAGTCAGTTTGTGAGCAGCCTACATTTGTTTGTTATGGGCCACTGTTTATATAAGTACTTGACAATATATGCCATGTACTGTCAGCTTAAGGTATCCAACTACTTGAGACAACTTTTTTTTGAAAAAAAATGGAGATATGGGGATTTTTTTGTGATTTTTAGATTTAGTATATTTTAAGAAAAAAACCCTGAAATTGAAAACAAAAAAATTATTAAAATGGGGAAAAACAGTAAAAATGTACAAAAAGTTACATAAATAGGGCCTGCTCTGTACAAATATTTTATGAACAAATTCTCAATTTTTCAATTTTGATGTGTTACTTTGTTATTCATGTTTGAAATGACCTTCAGGATAAGATATTTTAGTTTTTACAAAAACTAGAGCACTTTATCTTAGTGACTACAAGAAATTGCTTAAAAAAACAGCGATTATATTCAAATAAAGGACTGTAAATTTTGAAATAAAACAGTGATTGATAAATCTGAAGGCTAAAACACTTTTACTGTTATACAGAATATACACAAAAAGTTTCAGAAAATTATTTTAAAAACTTTTTGAGCAATCGCTGTCCCCGTTTGAGTATTTAAAAAAAAACACACATTTTGAGTAAAATGCATTTTAAAGTTTGACATCTTGTGTAAAGTTAAGGCATCTGCTTTTACTAAAACACTTGTTGTTTTTGTTCTAGTGAATGGAACATAAAAAACTCTATATTTTTATACAGCTAATAAGACGACCTATAAAATAAAATCATTAAAAAAATTTGTCAATTTTTAAAAAAGAATCATGTTTTTAGGGTAGTCTGATACCGGTCACAGATGGACCTTTTTTTGCATAGAGCCCAGGGTCTGAAAAAGTTTTAAGAGATGTCACTGATTCCAACAAATAATTTTAAGAAGAGTGATATATTCTCGTCTTATTAATTTTTTAGCGTTGCACTAGTTCATATCACTATAAAAATATAAAATGGTAACTTAACTATATAAATTAAGTAATATTTATTTATAAATATTTTTTTTAAAATCAGGAATAAGTAAATAATGCATATAATTAACAGAAAACTAAGTATCCTCTTTTAATGAATCCTGAATGATTGCTAAAAAATTAATGAAACACAATCACAACTTTTTTATTTTTTACTGTTTTAACATGTTTTTTGCTAAATCAAATCTAATTTATTGTAATAAAGCTTTGCCATTTTTATGACTTCAAAACTTAATATAAAATCTTAATGAAAAACATTTAAAACTGGAAACAAGACACAAAATATATATCTAAACATGGATACTTATTCAGAACAGATGTGTATAAATTATTCATGTTCATTAAATCACACAAAACAAAAAAAATTCTAATTACCTTTTTTCACAGAATTCCAAAGCTGGTCTTTACTCTGACACTGTTCATATACATATGGAAGTCGTACATGATCAGCACAAATATACCAAAACAGGATTCCAAAAGCATATACATCAACACTATTGTCATATCTTCCACTGAACAATTCAGGTGCCATATGGATAGGTGTTCCCACAATACTTCCAGACATCATAGCCTCTGGTTTGCAGAAACCCAGGTCAGTAATCTTTGCTCTATTATGTTTGTCCAGCTTTACAAAGGAAATTTTTAAAACTATTATAAAGTGTTAAGTTACAAAAATTAACATTATATACTAAGAATACTAAATAAAAAGATAAAATACATTTAATACACCAAACAATCTTATATAATAAGATTACGTTTAATCAACTGGTTAATTTGCTACAATTATAATAAAGTAACATTAACAGCACTTAATGAAAAAAAAACAAATAAAAACATGAACCTAATAAACATAATGAAAAAAAAGCAATCATACCAGGACATTTTTCAGCTTAATATCCCTATGTACTAAACCCTGGCCATGAAGAAATCGAATTCCTTGAACAACATCTAAAGCAATCTGTTTAAAAAACATTTTATAGATTAGATACATTTAAAATTAAGCAAAACAACTTAATTTGACAAGATAATAATTTATTTTAAAATATATACCAAAATATGGTGCAATACATATTTAACTGAAAAGCATGGATAAAATCTGATTTTAAAAACCTTAAAATTGAAGAAAATAAAAATAGTTTAAGTTAAACACAGGTAAGTAGTAATTCCAATATGCTTCAATTTAAAGATAACAAGAAATTCATTTTGCTAAGTAAATAGATTTAAATTTCATAAACACAAAAAATGAAAATTAAAAATATTTTTATCTTAACTTTAACACTATACTGAAAATTATGAAATCTAATCTAGAAAATCTGATAAACTTTTTTTTTTGTTAGGACACAATATTCACATAAATGATCATCTTTTTATAATTAAGATTTATGTGATTTACTTGCAGTCTACTTTTCCAAGGCAATCCCATTTTTAATGCAGAATAAAGGTCTCGTTGTAAACGATCCATGACCAATAATACAGCAGGAGTGCTTCCACCAGCATATGTCAAGTCAATTACAGAACCTCTTATTTGTACTATACGGTCATGTTCTGGAATACTCCTGTAAAAATACCATGGTATTGAATATACATTTACATTCAGCCATAGAGGAAAAAAAAAATAAAACATACTGGTTGTCTCAACAGACACAAAATGAATATAAAATCAACATATATTTCACATACCATTATTCTTTTTATAGATTTGTCAAGAAATTACAATTCTAATTTTTACACACAAGAAAATTTACTTAAAATTTAATATATTTTGTACAATTATCTATTGATAAGTAAGTAAATTATAACATAATTCTAAATAAAAATACAGCTTTTTCTGCACAAGAGGGTAACAAATAACTTTGTATGCTGTTGAACATAAAACCATAATTTATTTGATACTTTGTAAAATCTATTATATAAAGTATCAAATAAGTAACTGGGAAGAGAGAAAAAAATTCATTAACTCGATATAAAATCTAGTAAAAATGTGTAATTTTTAAATTATATTACTATACAGCTCTAATTTTACCTTCTTAATTGCTATATATGTATGGAAAAAATACATATACACACAAAAAAAACATATGCAAAAAAAGTGCTAGTCTCTAGCTTTATTACAAACGTTAAACCACATAAGGATTTCATACAAAAAACAAAACTATGGGCTATTGTCTCATGTTTTTTCCAAATCCTTGTAACTACTACAGGAATTTCTCTAAAACGCTATGTGATCCAGATATTATTCGCTTACTAGTAAATCAAATTTATTGTTAAGATTAGTTCTTTGAATTAGCGAATTGTACTAATTAAATTTTAGTTTAAATTATATTTAAAAAATTTGAATGAATAAAATTATGATGTGTAAAGCATAATATAGTTTGAAATAAAACCATAATATATTTTAAGGTATGCTAACACTTGAAAATATTTTCCTTTAATAAAATAAAAAAAACATTTTAAATTCAGAATAAATAACATACACAAAAATAAAAAAAGTTAAAATAGATTATTAAAGTTTATTTACTTAAATTTTATTTTGTTTTGTTAGTTAAATTTGATTCAATCATAAAATTTTACTCAGATTTATTAAGTAACAATTTAAATGTTTAAATTAAAGCTATCACAGAGACAAATTTAAATTCCAATAATTTCACAGCCATTGAAAGTTTATATATATATTTAATTTCATTTTTAGATGTTCATTTTCATGCATTCATTTGAAATTACTGAGACACATTTAAAACTTAAATATAATCAATTAAAAAACCCACAGTTTCTTTAAATAAAAATCACAACTAATTTGATAAAGGAGTACTACGCGCCAAGCAGGGCTTGTTGTCGAATAATATGGAATCCAAGATGGCGTACTAGCGGGAACAAATCATCAGGAAAATGATTTTAATGAACTGTTTTGAAATATATTTCATTTGAAGAATATAGGAATAGATTAAAAGTAACCAATATCAATCAATAATGAATATATCAATATAATATTATAAAAATTATACATACCAATAATTATATTATGTAATAAATAGTATAATATAAATTAATAGTAATTATATATAATATTGGGATAATATGATATAGTAATAATCATAATTTAACAGTAATTATAAAAAAATCACGTAAATGTAATATAATAATTATATATAATACTCGTGTAATAATTATTATAATTAAATAACGTGTAATATTTAAAAAATAAATATAATAAAAAATAATTATTATCAATAAAATAATTACATAATATATATTAATAATGAATATGAATTAAAAAGTGCTGATAACTTGAAATATTCCAAAAACTGCGAGTTTCTGTCATGAATTTGCATCAAAACAATGAACTTTTAAAAATGCATTATTAAAAAATAAAATAAAGTTTAAAAGCAAGATGAGCAGCAATAATTAAGAGCACAGGCCTCATAGTCTTTAAAAAAAAGTATCCTGGTACTCACCAATGATATTAGAAATTTCCATATTAGAAAATAACACAAAATACTACAGAATGCTAAAGTAGCTGGCTTGAAGAATAATTGCAACAAAAATGGTTATATTTTCTAAAAAATTGAATTAAAATCATCTAAAATTAATAGGGTTACTATGGAAAGAAAACTAACAGAAATTAACTCTAATATGTTATCCACAAGGCAACCACATTGCCAGATCATAAAAATATCAATGTAACCCTATTGTAATGTTATCACCCATCTTAGTGAACATTAACAACTTGGCACGTAGCATTCCTATATCAAATTATCACCTAAAAAAGTCTTTTAAATTCTACTGTAGCTTTAAAAACATTAATTTTTTATTCATTCCCATTGTTTACTTAAGTACACGACTTCTATAAGCACATGATTCCATGGAAGATTACACATTACACAAATGTAGAGGTAATTAATTAAGATGTTTAAAATATGCCTTTCTTTAAATAGACCAACTATTGGGAATTCTTTAAAAACTGTATTAGTTAACTAATAAAAAATTTTGTTCACATATTAAAAAACCAGCAAAATTAGTAAGACACATACCTTGTATAGTAAAATTCCATAGCTAAATCATTCCAGTGTTTATCATCAGGAGGAACAACAGATTTTATTGCACAAGGAGAGTATCCTGCCCAAGAATCGCATGAATATACGACGCCGTATTGGCCTCTGCCAATCTCGCGTCCTATATGAGGCATCCCTTCATAAAAAAAAAATTTTCTTATGAGTATTTTGATTACATATAAAAATATCAAATTGTTAAACCAAAAGAAAACTAGAACAGCAGTAAAATTAACAAGAAAATCAACACAAATCTTAATCTCTAAGCCTTAGAGAAAACATCAGCTTCAAATTTTATCCACTTAAAAAGGAATTCCACAATAACATATTACTCCTAATTTCTTTTACTCAAGAAAAAAAATTGTTTACTTACCATACAAAATTATATCTCGAAGAGATGTGCTTTCAAGAGCAAACTTAGCAAGTTTAGGAGCATGAAGTTTGCGAACCTGCCAGAAAAGTGACATGAGAAACTCTTTTAAATGCAACTATATACTTAAGTACAAAATTTTTTAATTAAAACAATTTTAGAACACCGCCTTGATGGGGGGGGGGACTGTTTACTTTGATTCTACATAAGGATATAGCAAAGTTTTAATAATTATTGAGAAAATGTCATGATATCTGAATAAAACTAATTCAGCATAATAATTTATTTTCATGTACAAAATACTCAAAATTACAGCTATTTTTCTTGATTTTCTTTGGTTTAATGAAGCAATAGATTGAAGTAACCAGCAGTATAAAGATAGAGGTTCGGAGTGCAAGTAACTGTCTAAAAAGTAAGAGGTAGACTTTATGCTATAAAAACAAGAGTAAATAGCCAAATATCATGAAAAAGGCTGAAGTTAATAACAACAGTGTGTGAAAAACATATTCACAAAGAGCTGCACATGTCAAAGTGTCAACCCAGTGTGTTCCACAATTACAGATTCTTTTTCGGAAGATGTAGAATCTTTTGAAACAAGATGAAGGATTTCTTCGGTTACAACTATGGATGAATCTTAGATCTAGCAACATGATTTAAAAAACAAAAGGATGAGCAAGGAGTAAAACACAACTCACCTCCTTTAAAAAGATCAAGGTGCAGAAGTCTGCAGAAAAGCTCATGTTATCTGTTTTATAAAACTATTGTAGAATCATCTTAACAGACTATCTACAGAAAGGGTCAGATCATCACTAGGTGCCAATCATTATTGCACACTAGTAAATACATTGTGTTATGCTCACTCTGATAACAAAATGTCCTAGCATGATCTCCAAAGGTGTTTGTTTATCTTGTTGAAAATACACAGCTCACTCATTTCAAGGTGTAGGTCAAGATCGAAAACAATGCAGATTTAAAATTTACTCTACATCAACTCTATCTCTTGATCTCCCCCGAAGAAAAGTTGTTTTATTTTAGAATTTAAAAAAAAAGGGGATAGTGATTTGACAGCACAAATTGTGTCATTCAAGAGGTAGAACAATGATTTTCAGCTCAATGTGCTGAATTCTATAGTGATAGCCTTTAAAAGGTTAAGAAATGTATAACTTTGGATGATGACTATGTGAAGTCTAAACAAAAATTAAGCTTATCTTCCTTTATTAATAACAATTAAGTGGCATCAACTTGCATATCACTAATTTTAAGGAATTTGTACAAGTTCAAACTATAAAAGTAATTTTTATTTATTTTCAAATATTCAACACTTTTAAAGCTGAAAACTATTAGCATATATATCACAAAAAACTATTTAAATTATATTAAATCATCCTAATCATAAGTGATTGATCTTATCCATAACAAAATTTTCCAAATATAGAGGCACTTTTTAATATCATAAAAACTAGGAACTTTACATTCAAAAAGGTATTAAAAACTTATGTATGTCAAACAATAGGAGTAAAAGACCAGAAACTTACTTTTAATCGCTGCTCTTCAGTCCGCTCCAAGCGACCTGAATGCATTGCTTCTAAATGTCGTAGAGAAGCAGCAAACTGTTCATGAGAAGCTCTTAATCGTTCCCTAAACTGAGAACAAATTGAACGAGCAAGACGAGACTCACTCAAACTCATGAGCATATCACAAGCCACCCTTCTCTTCCATTCAGAATCAATTACAGGAGGAGCCTTCCAAGGTAAAGTCTGAACCAACTATTAAAGAAAAGAAATTCTTAAAACCAATTTATCAAGATATTAACAAAATTATAACTAATTTCATAAAATAATTGTGTTCAACAAATTAACCAAAAGAAAATCTTTTATTTATATTCAATTAAAAATCATGTTATAATATTTGATACAAGCATTGATAGCACTTGTTATTAAGAAATATATTTTATATTTACTATACATTACATGTTCTTCATATTTTTAATTTTATCCCAAATTATGATTAAAATGTTCATTCACAACTTCAAAGGAAAAAAAAAAATTTTTCCCTAACATCAATGACTCCACTAACATCAATAAAGTAAAAATGTACCCATGTCTATTTACTCTACTTAATTGAATAAATATACAGTATTCTCCTTTTAATAATAAAAATAAGATTTAAAAAATTATTTTATGGGTTGTTCTATTACTAACACAATTAAAATTGAGTACGCATCAAAATAATAATTATCCATAAATCTAACTATCTAATGTTATGAAAAAGAAAGGAAGGAAAAAATTTCCATTTGGATTTTAAATGCTTAATTATCATGCATAAAAAAAGAAATATTTTATTAATAGAACTACATACCAGAATATAAAGATCAATTACTTCCAATACAAAATGAAAAATAGCCTATTCAATAATACTACAAAAAAATATTATGGTGGAGTATAAGTGGAATTGTTTGGCAATAACAAGACAAAAATAAAATCATCAGACATTTTGTTTACCCTTGATGCCGCAGTAAAAAAGACACTAATAAAAAGAGAAACTTAATCAAAAAGTTGGTTTTGCTTATATCAAATTCCCTTCTAAAACTGAAGTCTAGTTTCTTACCAAAGAAAAGAAGTTTTTTGAAGCTCTATTCTTTAAAAATGGAAATTCTGTAGTCGGGAGTTCAAAATATTGAGAATTCCAACTTGTATCAATTTGTTTAGGGGAATCTTTTAAACATTGGAGTGATGTAACTTTCTAAAGAAAAACAATGATTAATGTTGATTTAGAGAAGTGGTCATTGAAGAAGTTGATTTAGAAAGCGACAAAAAGTGGCCATTATACTGCCAAAGAAGGTTATTTTGCTTTTGCTACGCATAAGCATTAGTAATGTAAGAGTTGGCTTAAAAGCCTAATAGAGAATGGAAAAATAATTCAAACTCAGAAAAGTATAGAATTCTGTGTATCTGCAAATTTAATTTTTTAAAATTCTAAACAATCTCTAAGGTATTCAAAACATGGTATTCAGCTAACAGTACCAAAACAATGAAAAGTAAAAATTTTACATACTACAGAGTAGGTAAAATTCATAACTTTTTAACTGTTATAAGAAAAAATCTCATCCTGATAAAAATAACAAAAAAAAAAAAAAAACATTGAAGCCTAAAAATATTTTTTGAAGTTTGAATGTTTTTAATCAAAAATAACTTGCATCTTTTGAAAAGCATATGGATTTTAAGGTGCTGCCAAAATATGCATATTTTAGAATAGAATACTGTTTATTTTATACTACTAGTTTTTCAAATATTTAAAATAGCTTCAAAAATATATATGCATGGTAGTTTCTGGCACTATTTATATATTTCATCATCAAGAATAAAACTTCTGGCTTCAATTTAATGATAATTTATTTCTATTTTTACTCAAGTTACCTGATTTTTTTAAAAAAATTAAATTTTACTAATGTGAGCTTGATTTTATTTTCCATCAAATTATAAATTATAGAGAAAAAGAATGCTATATAAGCGCTTGCAATTGAAATTTAATACTCTAACCTTTAGTATTGATTGAATGCTTAAAAAAATTAATAAATATCTCTAAAAACCTAAAAATACCTAGTAGTAAATATAGCATGCAAGAATCTACATTAATGTAATCTTTAAAAAAAATAACATGGAAAGGAATTTCTCTAAACTAACATTAACTACTTTTCAGTTAACTACTTCATAACTAATTTTATAAACTATTGCCAATGCTTGTATGCCTCCACCATTTTTAGTATCCCCAAAAGTAAAATATAAACAAATTTTTAACATAAAAAATTAAATAAAAAAAACTCACAGAGCAGTATATATACATTTAACTTCATACATTACTAAAATATATCTTTATATTAATATTTTAGCAAAACATTATAAAACAAAATTAATGTGATTATATATATAGTCTTTAAAAATTTAAGCATACTTAAAAAAGAAATTTATAACACAAACTTTTTTTAAAAAAACATTCTTGTACACATAGTATAAAAACCAAAATCTAAAACAAATTTTCAAATCAATATTTTGCTGCAATATTTAAAACACTTTACAATAAAAAGTCTTTTTAATAAAGCAATAGAAAAATACCTGTTTCATCTTTTCAAACAGCACTCTGATCAAAGAAGAGCTAGTTCTAACAGTTACTTCAACCTATGAGAAAGAACAATTTTAAATATATACACATTACACACATTTTAGGATTTTGATATCAAATTGAATTTCTTATATTTCTATAATTCATTCCATTTACAGATTTACAAATTTAAAATTTCATATACATACTAATATTCTCATATAAAGAACTTCCTTCAATAAATGTACATGATCATAAAATATCTGATATAGAACAAAAAACAAAATAGCAAATATTTGTAAAAATCTTCTAAAAGGGATCAAGGATAATTTAGTTCTTCTAAAGAATGTCCCTCTTATCAAAAACATGTAGTGTAGAGTATAGTGGCTGCTACATATTGATTCGAAATGGATCCAAAAGTTATCTTATGGTGTGATGAATAAAACAGAGATAAAAGTACAATCTCATGTTACCATAATCAATCAAAAAGATTCAAAACTATGAGATCTGTTGTTCAAAGCCCTTGTGTTTTACTTTAATGTTACAATAATAAAACAAAACAAAAGACCCAAGGAAATAATTATTACTTAACTCCTATTTTCTACTACTATGAATGTTAGACATATCGTAATATTACAACACTCATTTACATTCCTACATTTAAGTTAAATATGTAATTTAAAATTTAAAAACAAAATTAAAATTAAACTGTTCAATTTAATCTGTTACAGAAATTTTTTTTTAATATCTAATTACATGAAAAAAATGCTACAATCCTTCATGAAAAAACTATGAAAAATAATAATAAAATTACGACACATCTATGACTGTTCACATTATCAATAGCAAATGAAAAACAAAATTAAATTCATATCGAAGAGCAGACAAAATAACAAAATAGTTGCCACTTTAGCATTTTTGAAACAACTTATTTTTCTGAGAAACATACAGTTATTATTTACCTTCAGTTAAGTTGATATTATGAAAAAAATGAATAAATTTTAAAGCATAGTAATATGAATTTGAGTTTGCGGTAAAAATGAAGTAAAAGTTGATAATAAAGTGTCAAATGCTTTATTTAAAAAAAATATGAATATTACAAAATATTTAACAACATATTTTTGAATTAAAATTATCTTTTTGCAACCAAAACAAATAGAAGAAAAAAAAATCGAAATCAGCATTAATTTTCAAAAATTTACCTATATGCTCCATATCAAAGTGTAAAAAATTCCATCTACATTATGATACTATACAGGTTGTCAATGAAAAGGTTTAATGATTTTTTTAAAAAAGAATAAAAAATATCACATACCTGATAGGCTGCAGTTAATATCTGCTTTAAAGCATTGCTTGCTTGAGATGGTTCTGAACCTTCTTTAACATTTTCTAAGCTAACTAAACATCTTTCAAGTGTACCTAATAAAAACATCAATAAAAAATATTTGAAATCAAAATTAGTATCTAGCAAAAAGAATTATATTTCAAAATGTTAGTCATATTTTACCATTAAATGTTCAGATTTATTTAAATTGATGCAATACTTAATTGGCAAATTAAGATCTATCAAAATATAAAGATATGTTTTAGATAGCTTTATTTTTTTACATAGAAAAATAAAACTTATAATGAATAAAAATTAATTTATCTATTCTTTTAAACATATGTTCTTATAGTGAGGGGAGAAAAATAAGTTTTCCATCGAGTTTATTATATAGATAATATACATACATGAAAATTCCTAAAAAATGTTTTTATTTAAGATAATCAAAAACAATTGATAGCTATGAACTGTGAAAATGGTTATACATATCATAATTGAATTTTAGATCCTATGTCTAACATAAGAAATTTCAACACTGTTTGGTTAGCAGGATATAAAACCTTAGGAGAATGCTTTTAGTAAGTACATAAAAAATGCGAACAAATAACAACTACTAACTATTTGTTATTAATTTTAATGTATTATAACAGAAAGCTGCATAGAGAATGGTTAGAAATATTTGCAATTATTAATTTTTCATCTGGGCATTTAAATGGTCGCAACATTTGGCTTGTGCCTGGGTAACAGAACACAGTACCAAAATTTCTATTTGACAGATAATCAACATACACTAGCATCTTAATTCTCTATTATGTATACACTATATAATCCCATTGTAGTTGAATAAGGAGATACATAAAAATAACTAAATCAGACAATTTTAAAGTTACATATATTAAAAATATATATTTAGTTTCAAACTAATTGATTAACCCCTTAAATGCACAGGAAAAATTCCACAATTCACTTACCAGTAGCCACCATTTTTCACACAGTTGCACATACTTATGTGATGTATTGGGGGAAAAGAGAAGGCATATATATAAGTAAATCCTTCTCTGAAGTAAAAAACCATTTGCAAACACTGTGAAGGTTATTGTATTGTATTCCAAAGCCTTCCAAATAGTTTACAAATAGCTATGCAACACAAAAGTTAACAATTTAGAAAGTATATACGTACACCAAAGGGCAGTTGATGCGCCAACCAAGCAAGGCATATATAATGCAAGTAGCAGTTAAGGGGTTAACAAAAAAAAAAAAAATTTAGCCAAAATAAATGAATTTCTATAAAAATTTTTACACTTAAATACATACCTACAAAGCTTTCTCGCAAATAATCAACTGACCCTATCAGCTTTCCAGCAACAGCACTATTGAGTGAATTCAATACTAAAGCTTGTATTTCAGATGTACAAATCTGAAGTTCTTTAGCTGATGGTGGCTCTCCTTCACCTGGTAATTCCACACCTTAAGAACATATCAATATAAAACCTCACAGAATTTACAACAGAGACAAAAAAAAAAAAAATAGTTAAAACTAATTGGAATCAAATGAAAATTTAAATAATTTATTATGAGATAATAAATTTCATTATTTCAGCTATAATTTAAAAACTAACAATCATC
>BMAV01026537.1:221580-233199 GCA_019973955.1 Trichonephila inaurata madagascariensis | reverse complement strand
TTTATTCTGGACATAAATGTATATATTTCATCACACTATAATTACTTTATAAGTTTAGGTGTACAAATACCTTGAAATTCATATTCAGATGCTCTTAGTAATAATTCTTCAGTCATATTATTAATTGTCTCTACAATAAGTTGTCTTATTTCTTCTTGTTTACAATTAGCAATTGACATTAGTGACTCGTACAATTCAGTTTCTCGTTGTCTAGCATATGCAATTCTCTTTGGAGTAATCAACATGTCCCAAGTCATGTCAAAGGCACTTAAAATAAACATTCGTAAACAAGAATTGTGAGCCTCATTCAATATAGTGGCTACTTGAACCAATTCAGCCTGAAGGATCTGCCGAATGTGAAGCAAAATGCTAAAAATAAATAAAATTCAATAAGAAAAATACATTTAACACATTGGAAATTATGTCTTCTCACAATTATATTCATGGAAATTGCCAAAGAGATACACCATATTCTATTAACTATTTTATAGCACCATTACATTAAGATTTTATATGTTCTGTTAACATTTTACAGAAAACATGCATGTGATTTCCATTTGTGTTTCAATACAATACACAGCCATTTTTAAATATACGTTTTGTTAATATATTTTAATATATTTTCCTGTTAATCCAAATTTCTAAAGTCGAGATTATGGGATTTGCTAATAATAGAAGCAAATAAATAAAATAAAATTTTAAAGACGTAATCTCAGCTCAGAAGTACAAATGTTCAAACTGCATGACATAAAATTATATTTCAGGAAAAAGGCATTTTAGAAATGCATCATTAAAAATTGTAATTAACACATTTTGAATTGAAACAGTGATTGGTTTGAAAACAGCTTTTGGAATTTCAGCATAATTGCATGATTTATGTTCAATGCTTAAGACAATCTGTATCCATATTCTATAGCATACAAAAATTTTCACCAAACAAGAAATTGCAGAATTTTGCTTAAAAGCTTAATTTTTTTTTTAAAAATTATATTGGAAAGTAATTTAAACTTAAAACATATCCTACTAATAAACATGTATGAAGTAACTTTTTATTGAGCAATTTGTTATTCTACTAAGAAAAAAATAGCAAACTTCACCAGGACTAGGTAGTAGACAAGCACTAACATATTAATAGTCCCAAATGTTATTAGAAACTCATTTTTAAAATTATGCAATAAAAATCAGCAAAATTTCTTGTATTTCATAAAAATTATATCACAAATGATTTTAGAATAATAAACACACTAAGAATTCATTTAAATTTAATTTACTGTTGTGAAATGAAGTAAAAATACCCATACTTTGAGCAGCGCTGGGAGGAGTAATGTCACACTTTTCCCTACGATATATAAACCAAAACTTTCGGACTTATACAGACAGAGAGGTCATTACTTTGATGGCTCGCAAAGTTTAAATAAGATATTTTAAACAATGGCTCTGGAATTTATTTAGAAAAACTAAAGCACCCGACATTGGGTAGATGCAGCCCATGAAGAAGTTTAGAATTTGATTATATTTTATATCTCAACACTTATATTTTAGAATAGTAGCTAGACAAATTTTAAAATTAATCATTCACTCCAAGAAAATTTTAACCTGAAATTATTTTATAATAAAATTATACAAATTCCAAAAAAAGTTTAAAAAAAAAATAATTTTAAACATTTAATGAAGGAATTACTTGCATAGAACTATGGGGGGAGGGGGGGAGCTGTCAAAAAATATATTATTGTCTGTGAAAATGAATAAAGGATTCAAAGATTACAGATTAGATATCAAACATTTCCATTTTTCCTTTTGTATAATATATTAAAGACATCTTTGAGAAATATATAAAATGAGAAACAAAAATTTAATAACTACTTTTTTATAAAAACAATTTTAACTGATTTTTATAAGCCTTGTGCAGATGATTTCACACAAATGCAAATCAAGGATTCTTTCCCCATTAAGCTCCATTTTCTCTAAAAAAAGATTTTTTTTTTATAAATGACTAATTCAAAAGTTTACTAAAAATATCTTCCCAAACCCCTGAATTTTGAATTTCTGCTTCAAAATGTATTGCATTTTGCCCATAATTAAACCAGTTTCCATCACCTTCATTATATATTTTATGGTTATTAAACACTATTAAAGCTTTTAGATGATAAAAATGCAATACATTTTGTTCATTAAAATCACAACATAACACACATACACACATGCAACCAGACAATTTTTGAGTTTTGAGTTTATGTACAACATAGTTAAAAGAATGATCAATCATTGTGTTCTTCACAGATAAAATTTTAAATTATAACAGCAACTACATTACTAGTCTGTTATTTGCTATATATAATCAATAATGACTTGCATACGATTTCATAATGTATGTGGTACACAACATCATTATGCACAATCAGCTTTTAATGTGTTAACTCATTTTAATGTGTTAACTAACACAAAAGATACATACTTGGGAAAATTTTCAAAATCTTCAATGAGTTTACTTTCTACTTCAATGCCACTACTTGGTTGACGACACAGTTTCTTTTTTAAATTTGGTGAATAAACATTCAAAAATCCTAGTCCACATAATTGTTGGTACAAAGTCAATACATTTGCACCTAATTTTGAATCCAGAGATTCTTTTCTTTTTAAAACAGTTTGCAATATAGGAGAACTTTCATGGTAAGAATGAGGTTTAAAAACACTTCTTCGGCTATATAAACCTATATTTCGAACATGCTGCTCAGATTCTGTCAGTTCAGATGATGGTGGAAAAACACAAATAAAAAAAATTGACAATTTAGGGAATTTTTTTTTCATTTCCATCAATTCAGTAACTTCCTACAAAATATCAAAAAAAGACAAATTAAATGCCTTAAAGTGATTTTAAAAAAATACCTGATGCCTCAAGAAATCAATATATGAAACTATTTTAATATTATTAATATCAATATATTATAATAAATGTTTTAAAAAATTTATAATAAAAATAAAAACTTAAAAGGTCAAGGTCAAATACCTTTATTTTTTACATTTAGTTTAAAAATTAAATTAAATTTTTAATTTAAAGTACTTATGCTTACATTTGTTCCAGATTCAAAAAATTATTTTTTTAAACTACTTAATAAGTACTTTTTAAAAAAAATAGGAAGACAGTAAAATTTCATAAAAGCTTTAGGTATAAATTATTATTTAAGATTAGGATTTCTTAAAAGTTTTTATAATTAAAACACTTTAAAGAGGAAAAACCAATATTCTTAAATAAACTTTTCAATGAAAACAAAACAAAATTGTCAATACTATTTTTAAAAAATTAAACTTTAATTTTTCGAAAATAAAGTACTTTAAACAAAATTACATACACTTTGTGACAGAACTCCATTAGCAATTGCATATATAACAATAGAAGTAAAACCTTCCATACACACAGAAAGAATCTGTTCAAAGCTCGCATTCACATTTGTGGGAGAAACCATTACAACAACATCATCTCTCAAAAGTTGGTGTCGTAACTTGATATCAAGAACTGCTGTTTCAAATGCTGGATCTTCTCCTGCTTTTCCCTAAAGAAAGAATCAGTATAATATATAATTCCATAAGCAAACTCATCTTTTTCTATTCTTTTAAAATATAAATACTTATATAAAATCGATTCAGAAGTTAAAACAAGGTAGTTTAAACTGAGGAAATATAAATTATATACAGCCATGGGTTATTTATTAATTTATTCGATAATTGATACTTATGTACTCTTTACCCACCAAATTTAAGTATTTCAACTTTTTCATAGATTTGTGTCTTTTCAGACTCCTTTTAACTTTAAATACTAATATATGTTACCACTGAATAGGAAAATTATAGAGAATATTCAGTTATAATGGTATAATGCAAAGACATAACAGAAAAACCAATTTAAAAAAAATCCCCAAAATTAATTCAATAAAATTCAGCTATTAAACCATTAAGTTCACTGATTAAAAATATAAAAGTTAAATTTGTTTCAGGTATAAAACTAAATAGAGTAAACAAATTCGAATACTTAAAAATCAGGATGAATACTTTCAAAAAGTTGAGTATTAACTTTAGAGTTACGATAACTATGTTATAAATATAATAAGTATCAATGAAATAAATAAAACTCATTGATCAAAATTGAAGTAAAGCTGATAACAAATCCTATAAATACAAATGTTATATTGTTACATAGGAATGAATCAAATATAAATCATCTTTGACAGATTTTTTCTGGAACATTGCTTACAAAATTTACACTAATGTTTCTTTTTCTCCATATCCTCCTCCAAGATTGCACGTTTCCCCCAATATATTGGGAGAGCTTTTTATAAATTCCTGTGCGATACAAAAGAAAAAGAAACCAATTGCCCACAAATTCTATTTTCTTCATTTGATGAAGATTTTTCTCCTCCTAACATTTCTTTGATGATCCAAACAAATAGTAATTCATATCTAGACTATAAGGAGGAGGCTTAAACTTTGTGATCTATTTAATTTTCTTTTTCTTTTTTTACACCAACTATAAGGAATTTTACATTATTCTGGAGATAAAGCATTGTGAATCGCAATAAAACATCTTTTGATGATTAATTTGCTTTAACAGTCTCCAAAGTAGAGCCATTTTAACTACTCTAGCAATATATTGCATTAATTGTGCATCAGATGTGAAGATTCAATATTCATAATGTCCTGTGAATCTTTAAAAAACAATAGAAAGAACTTTTCTGGCAGACAATTAACACCATTATGAATAATATATTCAACCTTTTCATTTCTGTTTTTAAACTTACAACCATTTACATATTTGAGACATCTATAAGGCGACATTAGTTTGAATTAGACATTCAATCTGTATGAAAATTTTTATTAGTTTGACTATTTCACTTGAAAAAATTTAATAGCTATTTAAAATGAAAATCATAAAGATAGCAGTCCAATAAATGAATATTACATTAATAAAACAATAGTTTAATAATAATTTTATTATTTAAAAATTTGGTAAATCCCAGGTTTGCATTTTAGTATTCAAACTAGCCATATCACTTAGAACAGTGGCAAGCAGAGAAATACGAAATGAAGCACATAGTTGTGTTATTTCGGAGTCTACAACGCATACAAAATTGGGGCTGCCAATTTGGCGAGTATCTTGAAAGTTAGCATGGTTGCGATAGTGCATAAGCACCAAAAGGTATTATGCATGCATGTAAAATTTAAATTATAAAAGTAAAATAATGCAAAGGTTATAAAAACTACTAAAATATGTATTAAATTATTTCATTTATTGTAAAGTAACATACCTTCAACTCAAGATCTTCCAAAGGTACTGTATGCCATTGATGTTCATGAGAAACTAAATGATCCAGCAATTCGTAACTATTTGGCAAAGCTAAACTAACTTGAGTTTCTACACCATAAATGAACCTGACCTAAAATCCACATATAAAAATTTAACACATATATTAATTTTATATAATACGAGAACACAAGCAAAATTTTTTAATTTTTTAAAACTTTTGATACTTTATCACCTAAAAAATCCAACTTCAATACAGATAAAAAATTTTACAAAGATACCAATAGATCAGCAAAAAGCTAAGCAAACAGTAATGCATTTGTACAAAATATTGTAAAAAATCAGTCAGTATGTTAATTATTATTTTTTGTTTCCAAGCCATATAAATATGTAAATAATAACTTTAAATAAATATTTACTCAAAATTCAAATATTTATAATATCTACATCATAAATCCAAATACCTTATATCAAAATGCGTCTCATTTGAACTTTTTCTCTATATATAAAGGATTTAAAACATTATTTCGATAGATTTATTAGTGATTTCTTGTTAAAAAGATTTGACCTTGGGAACTAGTTTGATATTTGGGGGCATGGCACCAAGCGGCGCTTGGCGCGATAAAGGAATCACACCAAGCAGCGCTTTTTTTGCTGGAATGGAATCCAAGATGGCGGCCTGGCGGTAATTTAATGATGCACAATAATTTTAAAGAATTGTTTGGAAATACATTGAAATGTATTTCAAATGAAGGATATAGGAAGAGATTGAAAGTAACCAAGATCAATCAATAAATAATGAATATCAATATAATATAAAAGTAAACATGTACTAATAATAGTATTATATGCAGTATATAATAATCTTATAATGTAATTTTTTAGTAATTATATATAATATTCATAGAGAATGATTTAATAATTATTGTCATATATAATAATCATATAATATAATTTAATAGTAATTATAAAAAAAGGAATAATCATCATATTGTAATCAAATAAAAAGAATGCATAAGAATACTCTTATTACATAATTATAAATAACATAATACGTAATAATATTTATAAATAAGTATAAAAAAATAATTATAAATAATGAGTATTATATGATTACATGTAGTAATAATTGCACTTTTATATTACATTATTAAAATAATTTCATGATATATATTAAAATTAATAATGAATATCAATTACAAAGTACTGAAAACTAGCAATTTTCTAAAACTGCAAGTTCCTTCAAAAAATTTCATTGAACAAGGAATGTTAAAAAAAAAGCATTTTTAAAACGTAAAATAAAGCAAAAATAAATTATTTATAGCGATAATTAAAAGTGTAACACTCAATCTTTAAAAAAAAAATATCCTATTACTCACCCATATGAGAAATATCCATATTCGAAAACAGCACAAAATAAAACAGAAGACAGAAATAGAATAATTACACTGAAAATGGTTAAATTCTTAAAGAAATCGAATTAAAATTGTCTGAAATTAATACGGTTACCGCGGGAAAAACCAATAGAAGTTATTTCTAATATACGTTATTCCCATGGCAACCACATTGCCAGACGATAAAAATATCATGGTAATCATATTGTAATGTTATTGCCTATCTTTGTGAACATAACCAACAATTTGGTGCATGCTCCCAGATATCAAACTAGTGCCCCAGTTTCAAATATTCTCTAAACAATTATGTAATTTCTATAAATAACATTTTCCTTTACTTGAACATGTGATTATGTATTTTATTATTTCCTTGCTTTTAAAAATTTGGAATTTGAATAATTCCCTCTTGTATTTTTACTCATAGCACAGTGCATGCTTGAGATAATCCTCTTGATGTTACAAGTAAATAAACAATGTGATAAATACTAGAAGCTTTGTTTTCAAAGCTATGACTGAAAAATAAATCTCCTCATCATATTGATATATTATATCGTTGGCCTAATTATCAGACTGCGTAACTCCACTGGTTTAACTGATTTGAAATAGGAGTGCAACGCGCCAAGCACTTTTTGGCGCATTTACTTGATTGCGCCAAGCAACGGTGAAGCAAAACGTTCCCTCTTGTTTTGTCTACGCCTTGCCTCAGTGCGCCCCGCTTTTAATTTATTCTTTCGATCAGTATAATCACTATTTTTTTTTATTTCATAATAAAACTAGATTTCGAAGGGAGAGGTGATAGCAAGATTTTAACATAAAATAAATACAACAGAAAGTAATATTAATGTATTACACTTCCAGATATAAATTATTTATCGCACGATAAAAATATCAAAGTAAACCATATTGTAATATTATCGCCTATCTTGGCGAACATAAACAAGAACTTGGCGCCTAGCCCTACTGTATCAAATTAGCATCCCAGATGGAGTTATGCAGTCTGATAATTAGACCGACAATATATATTAATTATTTAATTTAGTTGGGCTCATAAATATAATTCTTTCAGATATCAGATTCAGTTGCTTCACATTTTTAACATTTAAAATTAAGCTTGTAAATTATTTAAGTCAGATTATAGAACAAAACTTTTAGTTCATAATACTTTAGACATGCAATAAAGTCTGAAATTTTCATTGATAGTAAAATATAATTAAGACACAATTTGACTAAAAATGGTCCATTTATTAATAATTTGAAATTAGATTAATGCATATAAAAAAATTATACTGATCAGTCAAAAATTAAATCTTAAGTCTTTGAAAATAAAAATTATTTTCAAAGTAAATGAAGAATCCTTACTCTACATTTTTTTTATACTTCTAGAACAGTTTAAAAATTTAAATAAAAACTTAAAATAAATTTTCAGAACATCTTACCATTCGCCAAGATAATTTAGAACTGTCACTTTCTGCATCTTGAGGTTCAGTAGGTAAAATCTTTTGACCAAATAGTTCATTTGCAACAGTTGCTTTAGCCCAACAATCATGACCCAAGATGGTAATTCCAATAGAACTGTAGATAACTCCACAGACAGCTTGTTCATTTTCAAGTTTCAATTGAATACTTTCAATCTGTTCTAAAATTTCCAAATGCAGAATGTTAGTAAAATATATATAAAGTATATTTAATTTATTTACTAGATACATTTGATATTTATGCATTATATATATGATTATAATGAAATAAATATAAGCATAATAAATTATCTCACAAAATTTAGAAAGGTAAATTATGGAATCGAAAACCAAGAACAAAAAAACTAACATAAGTACAGTCGGCCCTCTATATAACAATGTCACCAGATCCCGGAAAAAAGTCATTATATGGAAAATTAGATAGTGGTTCATCTTTTAATATACTTTATAAACCACACAAAACAAATTTTAAATTCATAAACACTATATATTTAAAAAAAAGTAATTATTCACACTTTTTTTAAATTAATATATTTTTATTCTATATATCTTACCCATCAAAAAAGAAAGAAAAACTGCAAGGAAAACAAGAAAAAAGAATGTCAGAGAATTCACTGTATTTTCAATACTAAGAAAAGAGTTTTATACTAAAATTAATGAATTTTAAATAAGAACATTTTATAATTTAAAGCATATAAATATTAAATATACATTTTTTTATAATTAGAACACGGGGACACAGGACAACTCCACTGAGGGTGAAAGAGGATATTGGAGATGTTTCTAGTGAACTGGGCAATGGGGGTTAAAGGTTGCACTTCTTGGATGAAACGTCCAGAACTCTATTGCTCTCAGCAAGTTAGGATCTAATAAAGCCAGTTCAAGATTTATGACCACCATAAAATGTCTTAAAGAGAGAATAACTTAACATGTTTTCAGAAATACTTTTAAAAAAAAGAACCAAAATTGAATCACAAAAGAAAAAGTTCATTATATAAGAAATACACTTCGCTTTAGAGAGGTTATTTTACGAAGAAAATCGTGAAATGTTCCACGAAAAAGTTTGCTATACGGAAAAATTCGAAATATAGAGGTTTGAATGCATATATTAAAAAGTCAACTGACCAGAATGGAAAACTATTGATTCCTACAGCTGTCATCGGTTTAGGACTATGCAGCAGGGTCAAGCTTGCTTTCTGAGCTGTTTACGGAGTGTGTATATATGTATATATATGACAGCTCTAAAAAGTATACTAATAATTTTCTCATTATGATCTCAATTGACATTTCATATATATACTTATATATTAGTTTGTTCTTGGTTTCCAATTTCATATTTTTTTTCTTTCTAAATTTTGTAGGATAATTCATTATGTTTATATTTTATTATTATACACATACATACACGCTGTGTAAACTTTTTAACATACGCAATAAAAGTGCATAAAAAATAATAACCATAAATGCGATACTCACATAAATATATGTATAAAACCAGAAATTTACTTTTAACCTTATAAATAAATTTGACATAATGTTTATTGTATTAAAACATTTTTTGCAGAAAAAATTAAGCTTAATGAATCTTAATTGATCTTCACTCAGAATGGAAACAAAAACCAAATAATTTTTATTTAAAGCAATATATCAATCTATTAAACATGAGAAAAATAATCAGATTTATGTATGACAGAAAGCCTAAAAAATAATCCAATATTTTAAACATCCGATTTTATGCTTATCAAATTGTCTCAAGGAATTGTCAAGGAGAATTTAATTAATGTATTCTAAGAGATATCCATGCATAATGAAAATATTTAAATAAATATATTTTGTTTGAAAAGTAATCTGATTCAATGTAATCAAATCATTCTTTAAAATCATATTTTAAAAGCTTAATAAACAAATTTCTTAATAGTAGAAAATGCAATTCCTTTTTTTCTGATAAAATAATAATTCATATACATATAAATTTTTTGATAATTTTCCAATGTGTAATGATTAGCCATAATTAATAGTGAGAATTGCAATCTAAATTGAGCATACATGAATACAAACTTAAATATGCAAGATGCATCTCTCATTCAAAATAAAACTTTAATTAGCATAATTATTAAAAATCTATAAATGTTTTGTAAATGAAATGAGCTATTTTCTAAATAATGTGTAAATAAGCTATTATTTTATTTCACTTATAATTTGAATAAATTATTTCGCCGAAGTAAAATATGTTTTTGTCCGAATTTATTTAAAATTTATCGTAAGTTTTTGATTTATGTACCAACAAGTTTTCAAGAGTAGTCTTAAAATATATTTTCACATTAAATTAATGAAAAACAAGATTTTAAATATTACATAAAACAGTGTTGCGTTTATATTTTCATACACTACGCTATAACAGAATAAGAAAGTACATTAAAGAATAGCCAAATATGAACATTTCTTTTTATATACAAAAAACGGTTTTAATTCAGTTAATAAATTTTATTATTCTGTTTGCATACAATTCTTTTCTCGATAAATGTAATATCTATTTACGATTAAAACGGCAGCACGAATTCTGACTCAAACATAATTGCTTCATGAAAAATTCTATTTAAAGCAGTCAACATATGAAAAAAAAACTTGAAAGCATCTTTTACAGTATTCAATAATCTAAAATGAAACAAAAAATAAAAACTATGGTTCGGATTTGACAGATTAGAGCAGTTGCTATTTTGAAACAATTGCATGAATTAGGTTCATAATAAAATTTAAATCCAAACAGAAATAGTGATACTTATTTCTTTATTTACAATGTACTCTATTCATTAACAGTCTTGACATTTTATTCCTCAGTTATATATAACCAAAACAAATAATATCAATTCATTTACTATCTGTATTGCGAGTATATTGATTGCTATCTACAACAAGGAAGCAAATCGCGCGATGAATATCTAGCTTAAAACTTTAAAACATATCATTCAATTTCAGTAAATAATTCTAACCTTCGGTAAAATATCCACTCCTTTCAATATCTTCAAGAGATTGTTTAGTATCACGTAATATTCGTCTAAGTTGTCTGGAATGATTTCGAAACTTCGAAATTTCATACGGAATGCTAGCTGCCATCTTTCTGAAACTGTTGTAAAAATAAAAGACACAGGGTGCAACAAAAATGTAACGCAAAAATTTTCAGTGGAAATTTCATTCGGTATAAGGGAATCATATAATTTCGTATCTTAACTTGAGGATCATTATCTTCACTTCAAGCACACGAACGTGCTCAAGAAAAGTAAACTAAATTATCACACAGGAGTACTTCCCCCACCCCTCCTCCGACTACTTCCATCGGTTGCAGTTATAATAAGGAAGGATTATTAGAAAGATTTAAATCTGGCAAAAAGAAGCTTCCGGTTTCTCAAACTTTATTTCTAGTTCCAGTTTTTGTAATAGATAACTTTTATTAAAA
>BMAV01026537.1:182028-211071 GCA_019973955.1 Trichonephila inaurata madagascariensis | reverse complement strand
AAAAAAAAAAAAAGGAAAAAAAAAAGAAAGAAAGGAAAACTGCAAGGAAAGTTTCTTGACGTCTTTATCCACTTCCTGAAGAATTAATTTTTTTTTCTTTGGTGCTCAAGCACTTACGTTTTGATATTTTCGAGCTACAAGATACGAAGTTACCAGTACGACTAATCAACACAACAAATGAACAGAGACTAGTCCAAGGATACGATGAAACGAGATGATTCCACTGAGGGTGAAAGGGGATATCGAACATATTTCCACTGAACTGGACAATGGGGGTTAAAGGTTGCTCTTCTTGGATGAAATGCCCAGAATTCTATTGCTCTCGGCGAATTAGGCACGTAATAAAACCAGTTCAAGATTTATGACAATCATAAAATGTGTTAAAAGATAGTATAACTTGAAATGTCTAGAAATGCTTTTTAAGGGTGAAAAAAAATTGAATCACAAGAAAAAAAGTTCGCTATATAGAAAAATTCGTAATAAGGACGTTCGACTGTATATCAGAGACTTATGCAGATTTTTTTTTCAAATTTATACTAATTGAATCCTAAATAGAAGTTGTGCTTTTTCAGAAACAATTAAACAATTGTTGAGAGAAGCGAGATAAGGGACCCATGAACCTCCCTGATTATGTCACTGATATACATATATATATATATGTCTGGTGAGAATTCCAATTTCTTCCTGCTTTAGCACTGTAGGTTCTAGTACTTCTTCACTGTTATTTTATATATATATATATTTGTGTGTGTATTAGACAGATGGGGGAGTAAAAGCCGAGTTAATGTACATACTACAAATATGTACTTTTCATTATCAATATTAATTGATAAATACATGAGAGTTAACAAATATTTTAAAATTAAGATATTTAGAAAACCGAATAACCGGGTATTTAAGAAATTTAATTCTAAGTATATACAGTGGACAACAAAAAGTGTTCGTACACTTGCAAATCCCAATAAAATTTAATTTTCGGCTAATAAAAATTAATACATCAGAATTGTAATTTTTTTTGGTGATATCTGAACTTGTTATTAATGGAATAACAAAATGAATTTTCAACTATTATTTTGAAAAATTAATAAACAAAAAACAACTAAAAAATTATGCGACAAAAGCTTCGAACACTTAAAATGAAAACCTCAACATAGCTTTAAATATTGTATGTGTTTCTTAATTTAGTACTTAGTAGGATATCTTTTAGTGTCCATAACAACTTCCAAATATCTCGGTATAGATTTTATCAGTTCTTTGTTATTTCTGAGTCGATATCTGTACATTCTTCTGTGATTGTTGTTTTTAGCTCACATTTTATTTTTATATATGTCACGTCTTCTAACTTCAAATTTTCATCAGATGTGTTCCACTAGGCTTAAATTAACTATTAAGGAGGTGTTTTCAGAATTAGAGACACCAGAATCGTATATTGAGAGCTGTGCGATGGTGAGGTCATTATCTTGTTAAAAAATGAAGTCTACAATAACCGAATTTCAGGCGGCTAATTTTTTTTTTCAAATTGTTCTTTAAAGTATTTAAACAGAGCTCATAATTCACAATACCATCAAAAAATACCAAATTACCTAATCCTGAAGCCAATTTACTCCCTCACGCAAGAACACCTCCATCTCTATTCTGGCGAAGCTAGTCCTGAGTGGGCTCTGTATCAAAATTCTTTGTGGGCACTTTTGGA
The DNA here is from genome assembly GCA_019973955.1 of Trichonephila inaurata madagascariensis. NCBI lineage: Eukaryota > Metazoa > Arthropoda > Arachnida > Araneae > Nephilidae > Trichonephila > Trichonephila inaurata. The sequence goes on along the minus strand of BMAV01026537.1, from coordinate 209,378 downwards.
AAGTAAATAAAAATGGTCGTATTAATAAAACTCGTTTCAAAGTGTCAAAATGTTACGCATAATGGGGCCCCGTATCATTGATACAGTTGATACGGCGATAGCTACGCCCCTGATCTCTATATTTCAGCTTGGAGATGGAGGTGTTCTTGTTCCACATAAATTCTTGGAATTAAGTTTTTAATTTTTTCTTCTACAAACACTATTATACACCTGTCGGAACCAAAATGTTCAATTTTATGTCATCCCAACCAATTTGCAGTCATTCTGTTGAATTTTCTGATACTTAATTCCACGAATCTAGTTGGAACAATGAAGCGTAGAGGTGGAAGTGTTCTTGCGTGTGGGGAGTATAAATTGGCTCCAGGATTAGGTAATTTGGTATTTTTTATATTGCATTGTGAATCATGAGTCTTATTTAAATATTTTAAAGAACTATTTTAAATTAGCCGCCTAAAATTTGAATATTGGAGAAGACTTCATTTTTTAACAAGATAATGACCCCAAGCACACTGCTCTCAACGTACGTGTCTCTATAACTGCCCCAAAATTCTGAAAATAACATCTGATTCACTTGATTTATGCCTGATAGAACATATTTGGTGAAAATTTGATTTTAAAATAGAAAACAGGACATATAAAAACAAATTATGAAGAAAAAACAATAATCACAGAAGCCTGAAGGAACATCGATGCAGAAATAACAAAATGCTGATGAAATCTATACCAATAAGCTTAAAAGTTATTGTGGGCGCTAAAAGATATTTTACAACTAAATTAATAAACAAATACAATATTTAAAGCTATTTTGAGATTTTTTTTAAGTGTACAAAGACTTTAGAGGCGTAATTTCTTAGTATTTTTTTTTATTATTATTAATTTCTCAAAATTATAGTTATACTATGTTTTAAAAATTGATTATGTAATTCCGTTTAGAACAAATTGCAGGTATCATAAAATAAGTACAATTCTGATATATTAATTTTTATTAGTCGAAAACATTACATTTTATAGGAAATTGCAAGTGAACGAGCACTTTTGTGGTCCACTGTATGAGTGAATTACTCGTTGGGGAGATGAAGGGAGAACATAGCTCTGTCGCGCTTTCGAATAAATTGACAGTGAAATACTTCGTTATTGTCAGTAATAAAATGGAATTGAAAATTATAACACTTAGTACTTGAAAATTTAGAAAAAATTAATAAAAAGAGATGTAATGAGTAGAAGATTAATATAAAAAAAAAATATCTGTAAAAGTTTAAGAAGTTTTAAAAGCAGCTTAGAAGCTGTAATCCGGATGGAGAGCTGGGTGACACCTAGCCAACGCGGTTGCAACAAAAGAGAAGCTAGGTTTAAGAAAAAAGAATATTGAGAATGTCAAGCGTTCGAGAGTGAACGATGTGATTGCCTGTTAGAAACGGTCATGAAAATATACTTTTCCTAAATTGGCTGAGAGTCGACACTTCAGAGAGATCAACACGGGTTTCGAAATTTCTTCAAAATAAAATAATTAACAGTTCTTGAGCAAAACTATAAATTTTTTCTTACTTGGCTCCATGATAATTAGATATTGAATATACATGCTTATTGTATATCTTTTTTCCTACGAAAGAATATGAGAAGAAATAAATTGCAGCGTTTGACTATCATTTGAATAAATCAAATAGTTGGGAATAATTTTAGAAAACAAATTATTTACGAAACACACATCTCTCCCCATTAAGATAAAATCAAGAGCTTAGTTCTTCCTGTTCCTCAATTCATCGATTGAAAACCACATTCAGTTGAAAAATAATTATCTCGTCATCAAAATTAAATCCTCTGACCGACCAACTAAAATCCGAGTCTCTACAAGAAGCACCTAAACACCGTCACGAAAAACAACTGATTAAATCAGAATATATTTCTATGAATTATTACTGACCTTTTTCTCCGACTTTTCTACAGTAATATTTTCATCTAAGATTTCAGTATGGATCCCCAACTGTTTTAACATTATCTTTCTTCCTTCTTCTTTATTTATGAGAAATATCCACCCTGGGGTTTATTTCAAACCATGGGATTCCCGGAGAGAGATGAGGTTTTTCTGGAGAGTCACCTATATGATTGACTGTAAGGTTATGTTTTTAATGTTACTGGTTGTACTTAAAACTAAGAAAAATCTATATGCTTAATTTCAAAGATTCAGTGTTACAATAATTGCCATTTGAATGCCAACAGTCAAATAAAATAAGATTTCGATTGAGATGAATAATTGCATAAGTAAGTAAAAAATTGGTAAAAAAGTAAGTTTTAAGTAAAAAATTGGATTTTGAAAAAATTGAACAAAGCAAAATTTTTAAAGAGGACTGGGTATAAATTTCGATTAATATTTTGATTATTAATTTGGTATTTGTTAAATCAACATTAAATATTTAATATAAAGTTAGTTCTGAAAAAAACATCCCAAAACAAAAAGTTGAAGTTCAACAAAAGTAACTAATGTTTTTAAAAGAAAATTCAACACTAATTAAAAGAAGAATGGATACTTCTCAAGCCTATTTCTATTTAAAATTTATTTTTATTAAAAAAGCAACTTTATTCACAATTTTATGATGCTTATGATGAATGAAATTGTAAATACGAGTGAAAAATAAAAATAATAATGTCAGTAATAATGAAATAACGTTTTATTAATAAAAGTAAAGTCATTGATTTTCAATAAGGTGTAAATGGAAACAGCTGTGTAACGATTCTTGTAACATGATTCTAAAAATATAATAGAATTCTACGCTCAGTAAACAAATAAATAAAACCCTTCCCAATGAATTAGTAAAGCTGACGAAATAGTACGATGAGTCGCCGACCTGATCAAAAAAGGGCAACAACATCCAAACAACGTACTGCTTGCTGCAAAGAATCCGCTAGTGCACTATTTTGATCTATTATACAATTACATGAAATAAAACACACCTGCCTGCCCTCAACTGGAGTTCCAGAATAAAGAGCATTTTCCTCATTTGACTGTGTGTTTAAACAGGCACAAAAACTTTGCAATTTCCACAGTAAGCATGCTTTTTTTTACGTCTATATTTATCGACGCTTTCGCTGGAGATGCCATTTCAAGTCGATCGTAAATTTTTTTTCTTAGTCGTTTTCCCTCCTTTTTCGAAACCTATTTCACTGTCTTTAATAACCGTGATAGAACGATTCGATTATTTTCGCTTATCTGTTTCAGAGATTTTACGATCAAATGGATAAGGCTTGACGTTAGCGGAATGCATTACACATGTTTTTGGTTTTATTGTTTGGAAGTGTGCTGTATGAACTACTGTACTGCTAAGTCATACTGAATAAATGACTCAATTGTTTCGGGAAACTGTTGATACCCTTTAAAAAAGGGTAGGAGTTATGAAATTCAATTGATCTGTTAATTTTAAAGGAAGGCTTGCAGTATTTGAGGTAGTTTTTTTTATTGCAGTTACATTTCAATTAAGAGAGACACACATTCAGTTACTCCAGTAAGAACTGACTCGCATTTGTACTCATAAAGCAAATAGTATGCTCTTTGATACTCATATTGTGTTAGCTGAAATTCGATTTTGAGTACTTTTTTGTCATTTTGTAATATTTTATGGCTTGAGTATTAAAAGAACTTAGAATAAGACTCATATTTACATTATAGTATTACCTTTCGTTTTACAATTTGATTTCTTTATATTATGTCAGGGACTTAACTCTCACTATATATTTTTAGTAAAAAAAGATTACTATATTGTGATTTTATGTACCAAAACTTACCTTTTTTTTGTATATTATTGTACTATATATCTACTAATTATACAGGAAAACATAAGTTTATTTTCTCCCTTCCGCCCCATCCAATTGTTTATTTAAACAGAATTCTGTTCTGTTTACTTTTGTCTCAAATTCACGCCATAAAAACTAAATTTTCATATGGTATTTATCAATTACGTGTAACGAAAGCATTTTCGACATTTTATAAAGTATCTAACAGAAAAAGATGCAACATTCTCTTACATTTAAGAACAAAGCAGTCAATGAAATCAGTTATGAGATATAATAAAATCCACTATAACTATTATTAATATAATTATCATTATCACACATTATTTTTTTAAATTTTATTTCACTTTTCTGTGCTTAAACATAGATTTTCTTCCTCACTTTTGAATTGGGTATCCTTTAAAAAGCTATAAAACTACAAAATATAAAGTCACTTAACACACTTTTAATTTTAAAAGTGTTAAAATTCCATTATTGTAATTAAAACAATTTTCATTAACACTTAACGATGTTATTTAAAGAACAGAAGAAAATGCTGTAACATTTTGTTCGTATAATGAATTTATTAGATTGACACACACATATAAGTAGTGTAACAAAAATACTACAAATAATTTACATTTCATTTTAAAGGAAAGAATTGAGAATCTTTATTCAATTTGACTTTATATATTACTTCAAAAAATTTGTTAACCGAATTCTGATTTAAATAATAAATTTTAAAACATGAGATTTTTTTTTCTTTGAATTGTTTTTGTTTTTAAAGGAGAAAACTTCTCATGATTTTTAACTTTGGAAAAACTAAATCAGTATAGTTAGCAATAAAATAAATATTTAATTGTAATAAGTATTGTATTAAACTGTTGGAATAACCCTTTTTTAATTTAAAACATTAGATATATCCTTATTATAATAACTTTTATACAATTTTAAAGTAAAAAAGTTTCAGTAGAAAATACGTGTATTAAATCATTGAATGAATAATTCAACACAGATTATAATTATAATGTTTCCTCATAAATACAAGCAATTTAGAAAGAAACCCTAATCAGCACGATGTAATTCTTCAAGAAAATGCTTACACTTCTAGTGGCTGGTAAACTGATATTCATTCTAAGATGAAAAGGAAAAGAAGCGAAAAAAAAAGTTATAACCATTGCTGAATGAAATTCCATTCCCCAAGTAAACACTGACTGGGAAATGTTACCACCAGACGGTCATATAATCACCTGCTGGTTCCCCTACAACCCAAACCAAAGTTTTAAATTACATTACAGGAGGGATATTGATTTACATTAATGTCAATCTTCGATTTCAGGGCATTGGTCTAAGTATTTACATTTAAAATAAACCTTCATCGGGGACTGTTCCAATATTTAAAAACTCGTTTGACATTTGAGCTCTTGTGAAAAGTTAATATTTGTTGGATTTTTTTTCTTGTAAATGAAATGGGCAGGAAGTTTTTTAATGTACATCAGTGTTTCTCAAACTGTGGGGCGTGCCTCCCTAGGGGGCGTGATAACTCTACAAGGGGGGCGCGAGTAAATCAAAAAGTCGAAAGCAAAAAATTATTTTTAAAAAATTATTAATTTCTAAAAGGAAACAAAACACAAAATGCATTCTGACAAAATAAAAATAAAATACTCATTTACACTGATATAATACACTTATAAATATATCAATACTGCACAGTGTGTTTCATAATTAATTTAACAGTACGAAGTTAAGAACAAGTTTAATAATTACCAGTGACTCTATTGGCATGTTATAAATTTATGTATAAAATTTAATACTTATCTTTATAATTTTTACTATTTATAATTAAAGTGGTATTGTAGCTTTAGGTCAAAGTATATTATTTTTGAATTCAATACATTGTTATTGTATGGAGGGGGCACGATGAAAATTATGATTGAAAATTGGGGCGGAAATATAGAAAGTTTGAGAAGCACTGATGTACCTCATTAATTGTTTTTTTTAATCATGAAACTCTGAAGAAGTTAATAATGGTGTTTACTTTGAGAACTTCCAAATATGGATGGTGGAAATTGGGTGGTCAGTTCAACGAGTAGCTCGCTACCTAGGCCGTTCTGACTTTACTTTGAGGAGGTATTGGGACCAGTGGACAAGAGAGAGGTCTGTTACATGGCGATTAGGCTCAGGAAGCTCTCGGTAGACCAAATGTTGAGAAGACAGTTACATTATACGACATACACACATAGCGTCAACTGTCTCTTTGTCCGCCCTCCATACACAGGCAGCACTTTTACCACGGGTTTCTGTGTCTGTCCATACCATCGCAAGGTGCTTAGCTGAAGGATAGTTGCTATCGCGGTACCCATTACAAGTGCTGCCTTGACAACCCCTCACCATCGCCTCCGTTTGGAGTGGTGTCGCACTCAAATGAATTGGATAGATACAAAATGGAATGAGGTAGCCTTCAGTGATGAATCCAGATTCAATATGGGCAATGATAACAATCGTGTAAAAGTGAGGAGGCCCCGTGGTGAACGCCTCAATCATGCCTACGCTATCAGCGGCATACCGATCCCGAAACTAGTGTCCTCGTAGAGTGTACTATCGCATACGACACGCAGTCACCCCTTATATTGATCCACGGCACCATGACATCCCAGAGGTACGTTCGTGACATTCTTCAGCCACGTGTGTTGCCACTCATGATAGAGCTCTCAGGAGCCATTTTTCAACAGGACAATGCTCACCCACACACAACAAGAATTTCACAGGATTTCCTCCACTACATTTCCAACTTTCCTTGGCCTGCTTGATCCCCATATTTGTCACCAATCGAGCATATCTTGGATCATTTAGGACGGCAAGTTTGTCAGCCTACGAGTTTGGTCACATGACATCATTCGGGACTTATATGCCTCAATGTCTGACCGTATCACGTCAAACAATCATGCCTAAAGGTGGCCCAACAGGGTACTAAGACCTCCATTTCTTTGTAATTTTTTTTTTTTAATAAAAAATATCATTTTACTTTGATTTTGTAATCCCTTACTTGCATTAACTTTGTACTTACGTATGTGAAATTTCGTTTTATTCTGACTAATCTTTCTTTGTGTTCCCATTTTCATGGAAATGGGTGTAATTTTAAATAATATCATCGGAATTTTTTCTGAAAATGTACAATTTCTTGTTTGACTCTAAATGAACTATCTTCAGAAAATAGATACTTTCGCAAATTTAAAGCTTACAGGCCCTTAATGCTATAATAATACTTTTTACATCGATAACAACTTAAATAATAATTTAGACAAACACACATGCCAATCAGAGATGTATTAAAACTGTATGATTTGTATATTTTAATTTATTTCAAAATGATGGATAAAGTTATATGGCCTTTAAGAATGAATTTTCAAAAAATGAATCTCAACTTAAAATCAAATAATTTTGTGCATAGATTATTTCCTATCTTTGGTGATACCCTTTTAATATGGGAGAATTTAGAAATTGATGTTTATTTTACACTTTTATTCAAATTAGTTAAGCAATTTTAAGACGATCCCCAAGAATGTACAAAATTTTTAACACTGTATCATGAATGTCTTTAAGTAGGAGAGAGTGGGAATAGTGTCTGGGTTATATAGAATTACAGCAGACTGAGACGAGAGAAATGTTTTAGAATCTTCAAGGGTAAAAGCGGGTGACGCAAATTAAAAAAGAAATTTCAAGGCAAATATCGTATGAGACTATTTTTAGATATTAATACGAGTTCTATACATTTCAAAACTTGTTTGAAATAAGCTTGAAGGCAGTAATTACAAAATGTTTCATATATTATAAATGTTGCTTTCTGTTAATTATTATTTAATCAAAACATTTCCTGCAATTTTATATTTTTTTAACATCAATTTGGGAACCGAACTCAGAATTTCATCCCTTTCTACACTGTAAGATACATGTATACTATTCTAAACCACAATATTATTTATAACACATTTATACATACACATACATATTTAGACAGTTATGTATGTATATATTTTGTATAGTGAAAATCGCTTAACAGCAAACTGAAGGAACTGAAATATTTTTTCGCGTTTAAAGAATTTCGTGTTAAAGGATATTGCAAAAAAAAATTTTAAAAAATATCAACAAAGTTAAGTTATTAGAGTTTTATTTATTTACATAGATTGCACATTTAATAAAAAACAACGAAACAAAAACATTCACAAGAACTTAAAAAAATTTAATACAAAATACTAGATTTTGAAAAACAAAACATTCTTTGAATTTTTGGAAAATAATCTGATATTTTTCTTTGTATTTTCTGTTTTATCAACACATTTTCGACAAATTGTTCGATGTCGTCTGTTTTGTTATTCATTTCACCACTGGAATGTGTGTCTAAATAACTGCGCATACTTTTCATAATGTTCCTCATTTTGGAGGACGTAGGAACTGGAGCTGTGCATTATTCATTTTATTTTCTTCATCGGAATCTGCATATATGTTATTTTTTGAACTTTGAACATACTTCAAAATGTTTTTGTCTGCCATAATTGAGGCTGACACATATCATCATCATCTACTACAATGAATTCTTCCGATAATACAATAGAACAGTCCAATCCGGCTGGTGTTTTCCGTATTTTGTTCATTCCCAGAAGAAAAATCTTTTCGTGTTAAGAGATTTTCGTTTCGTGTTAAGAGAAAAAAATGCATTAAAATACATAATAGTGTGTCGAGACAGTTGCACTACTTCGTGTTAACTGATATTTCGTCTTAAAAGTTTTCGTGTTAAACGTATTTCACAGAATGTGTACGTGTGTGTGTGTCAATATATCCATCTTTCTTATATCCAAATTTAAAATTATCCATTTTTAAAACTTAAGAATCCAAGTCTTTAGTATATCTTATATAAAAATATATATTCTATAAATTAAAATGAAAATTCTGAAGAACATTTTAAGGGGAATCTGTCTTTCGAATTTCTAAGCTTTGATATGAATATGAATGTGTAAATATTTGTAGAGTTTTTTTATTGATTTGAGAGTTTCTTTGAATTTATTTTATAAGAGAATTTTATTTCTCATAATGGAATTTTTCATCTTCTCTACATTTTTAATAGAAAAATAAATTCGGAATTTATCTACAATTTATTAATTGCTTGCTTTGATTTTAATTGTTACATTACATATGAAAATGGATTATTTTTGAAATTAGTAAAATAGTAACTCATAACCGAGCAAAACGTAAATAATCTCTTAGTTAAGACACCGGTTTAAAAATCATTTTGTATATTATCCTGTCCTAAAATTGCTTTGTAGATATTGAAATACCCACTTAAGAGGACTTGGTACCCCAAAAATGACCGACACATCGTTTTTTTTTATCTTTATTTAATCTTATTCTTTGCATTATTATCTTTCGATTGATATATCATTTATGCAAGTCAGAAAGTTAGAAGTTGAATAAAACTTCATTTGAAAACAAATTAGGCAATTCGGCCACGCCCCTTTTTTAGAAAAAAAAAGCTAAAAACAAAGATTTTATGATAATAAAATCTATTTTATAAAGAGAAATAATAACAAATAAAAAAGAATGTGTAATATATAAAGCAAAATATTTCCGAGACAATACAATAATGTAATTTTTCTTCTTTGTGAAATGTGTACATGTCAACTTTTTGAATTAAGGCATTTTATATTAATAATTTCATAATTTCAGTTCTTATTCCCTATATATTTTTCATACAAATGTAATACTTCAATATTATGTGAAGAAAAAAACTAAATTTTCTATCATGACAGAAAAAAAAAATTTAATATTTTTCTTGAATTTTCTTGTGCAATTAATACTTTCTTAAAATTGATCATTTATAAAAATGTATGGGTTGAAAAAATACGAAAATGCAATTTTAATTAAAATAAAAATATATAAATAATACCTTAAGGTGGTATTTTAAGTTTATTTAAGCTTATTATAATTTTTTTTCAGAATTATAAACTTTAAAGTGGTTTTTCTCAGATTGTGTTTTTCGAAACATTAGTGCATTCAAAATGCTACTCCTTCCGCAGTTATTTACCAATCACTTCTATTTTTTCCCTGTGTGTTATATATAAATCATGTAACAAAATTAGGGATCCAATTTACTGTAAACTAAATACTTTCTTTTGAAAAAATTAAAATGTAGAAGATAATGGCTTTTTCGTTGAATTTTAGCATGCATATCAACAATTTTTTTCTCCCAAACTAATAAAGTTATTGTAAAATCGATCCCTTAAGTTGCTTATAACATCCATAAGAATATTACAAAAAAACTTTCAGATCAAAAAATTAATAATTACAAAAGGAGTAAAATTTTAAAATTTTCCAAATTTTCTTCAAAAAATTTAAATTTTTAAAATTATGTGAATAATGTGTGAAAAATTTCATCTCGTATCATTTTCTTGAATAGAAACATTATATAAAATGTTAAAATATAATTTTTAAATACATAAAGAAAGAAAGTAGTTCAAAGGGTACCAAGTCCTCTTAACACTCTCATAGCTCCCCATAATTATTTCCAAAACTTCTGAAAGTCAAATTGCACTAATGGAATTTCTATACTATTATAATGCTAGGACTTAAATACAGTAATACCTCGACTTGCGCGAACCAGGAGTTACGCAGTTTTCAAACCTCGTCGATTCGCCTTTTTTTTAACACCCTTTTATAAGCTTCACTTATATGTAACGGAATCTTTGAACTCAATTTTTACCCCTTTTAAAAGATCAGATTAATTCGAAATTTTGCTCACTTGTCCAGGACCAATTGTGACGGGGCTTTATCGCGCCTTACACTAATCCTCTTGGGGAATCTTTGGGGCCAGAATGGCATTTCATTCCAACATTCTCAAGAAGAAAATGCGATATGCAGAATAGGGAATATATTGGAGCTTTTGCATTCGCGTGGAGGTCTTAGAGAAGTCAGCTAGAGGCCAGAGAGTATTATAGGAGCCATATAAAAGTCGGTTAGAAACCAGAAAGTTGCATAGTAGCCGGATCAATACAGATAATAATATATAGAAGATATAAAGCTTGGTTGCTGATCGCCGTGGAATATCGGTAAGTGATAGATTATTTAATTATAGTGCAGACTCTAGTTAGTAAAAGAATCGGCTATAGATAAAGATTCAGAGGTTAATTTATCATAAAGATAGTGAATAGGATTTAATGCGCTATTTGCTAAGAATTGTTATTTACGTCATATCACTCCTGATTGTTTTCCTCTAAGACTTGTGTTGCATTGCTTAATACATATTGAGAGAATAATAAACTAGTTTTATTATGAAAGATTAGAGTGATCAATCTTTTATCCCTACAAATCTAGGTCACGTGGAGGAAGAGATAATACCCCAGGGGCGTGGGGTATTTCATGATGATAATACAATAATTTGATAATTTTGTTGCATTGTCCTGATCAGGACAAACGATTTCCCCTTTTCAGATCCCATTCCACATCTGGCGACTAAAAGATTAAGTTACAATTTAGTACGATTAACTATGAAAGGGTGTTTTTTAGTATTTTTTAATCTGTAATTTCTTTTTTTTTTTCTTCTTTTTCTTTTTCTTCACTAAAACTTAAGCGAAATTAGTGCCAGAGCCTGATGAAATTGGTAATGTGATTGAAGAAGTTGTCGATCTTGCCATTCAAATAAATTTAGAAGTGGATGGTGATGATGTTCAAGAACTCTTGGATTTCCACAATCAGTAGCTGACAATTGATGAGCTCATAAAAATGCATGAGCAACACATTGAAGAACTTGAGTCTTTAGACCCAATTCAATAAGAAGATCTAATGATGTTTGCGTGAGAGTGGAAGTGAAAGTTATATTTACTTAGCACTCTATAAACACGAGGGCTGTTGGCAACGGATCTCTTAATTTTGAATCATTGTCAAGTGACGAGGACATTATCTGAGCTAGCGCCCCTTCTCCTAACCTCCACACTACAAATGATGGCTGGGAATGTGATAGAAAACCTCATGGAAATTCAAAAAAGTTACAAATTTAAGAAAACACCGACTCCAAGGAAGAGCGTACTTTTTCAACAAAAAAAAAGGAATAGAAATATGTATATATTAATATGTGGCCCACGGGATTGTAAAGTTTTTCCGAAGTAGCTCGTGAGGTCATTTGGGTTGGCCACCCCTGCCCTAGAAAGAGGTGAGAAAGGGGGGGGGGGAGCGCCCCCCTTAGATCGAAGCCAGGAACTTTACTTTTACTTTTATTGGTGGGGGTACAAACTACCGGTTTTAGAGTGGTGGAGGGAAACGTCCCTCCTTTTCTTTTTAGGGGTGAGTATGTCCGACGGAAGACGAAAAGAGCCGAATCAGCGTTACATTCCCGAGCGTGACGTTCATTCAAGTTCACTCTCAAGCAAATCGCGCCAATAGAAATCATTTTGTGAAATTGCCGCCTAGGGTGCCCTTCTCCTTGATTATCTGCGTGAGCTGGAGGTGTAGGATTAACAAAAGAACTAGACGTACCCATGCTCTTAATATGGCTTTATTAAGAACTTAAACTTAAACGTTTAACAGATTAAATGATAATAATATATGGGAGAGAATCTACGATGACAAAACACACAATATAAATAATACCGAAATAACGTGACTCGGACCACTAACAATATCTAATCCGCCTAACCTCAATTCCAATAATATCACAAGTCCTAATTTTTAATAGTCAATCCTACCTTGATCCGATCACCGATCTAACGTCTTACTCGAGTGCAACGGTATACACCTTGACCTAATGACTCTATCTTCGAGATAACCTCTGTTGGCTGTCCCTTCACAATCGTATCACTCTGTATCATAACATTCCCCAAATTGCCCTCTCACTTACTCAAACTTCTGATATTTAAAAGCTATCTAATTTGCATCTTATATTCACATTTCACTTCTTGGGTTTTTATTGGAAAAGAGTTGCCATTAATCCTGGCCCCAAAAGAACCCAAAGGACATGTTAATGAAAAGACGCGTGAGCCCGTCACAATTTCAAAAAATTATTAGCAAGCTACGAGTAAATTTTACGGGTGAAAAAAATTTTTTTCAACCGGCAAACTATTTAGTTACATATTATGAAAGCTTCTACATCAAAATAACCTCGGTTTGATATTTTGTATTTGTTCTATCTAAGATTTTATTAAGCATTTTATTTTTTTAAATTATTATTTTCTTTCGACCCCAGTCCCAACTAAAAATAACTTACATGTATTTATATGCAAATTATACCCCGACGACTTACGGTAATTCAACATATGTGGTTATCACTCAGTCCCGCCTATCGCGTAAGTTAGGGATATTACTGAATCAATAACTTAAAAACAGTTTATAGCCATACAATGTTAGGAAATACCCAACAAAGCGGGTGGGTAATGGCTAGTATTACATACAGTCCGACCTCTATTTAACGAAGTCGCTAAATCCGGAAAAAAGTTCGTTCTATGGAAAATTCGTTAAATAGAGGTTCATTTTTTAATGTACTACATAAACCCCATAAAACAAATTTTAAATTCATAAACACTATATATTAAAAAAAGTTATTATTCACACCTTTTTTTAAATTAATATATGTTTATTTTATATATCTTACCCTTCAAAAAAGAAATAAAGAAAGAAAAACAAAAAAAAAAGAATGTTGAAGAATTCACTGTGTTTTCAATATTAAGAAAACAGCTTTATAATAAAATTAATGAATTTTAAAGACAGTTTTTTTTTTTTTTTAATAATTTAAAGCATACAAGTAATGTTAAACATACATTATTGTATAATTAGAACACGGGACAACTCCACTGAGGGTGAAAGAAGGTATCGAAAAGGTTTCTAGTGAACTGGGCAATGGGGGTTAAGGGTTGCACTTCATGGATGAAACGTTCAGAACTCTATTGCTCTCAGCAAGTCAAAATCTAATAAAACCAGTTCTCAAGTTTTATGACCACTATAAAATGATTTAAAGATAGAATACATTTAAATTTTTTTCGAAATAATTTAAAAAAAGGAAGAAAAAAAATTGAACCACAAAAGAAAAAGTTCGTTATATAGAAAATGCACTTCGCTATAGAGAGGTTATTTTACGAAAAAACATCGTGAATAGTGAATGAGTGAGTGAATATTAACGTCGCACTGTTAAGCTACACGAGGGCTTTTGGCGACGGACCTCGTAATTTTGAACCATGGTCAAGTGACGTGGATGACAACTGAGCTGGCACCCCCCTCTCCTAACTACCACACCACACCAGCGGGAGGACGTTTCAGCTCTCGACAGATTTAGCGTGTATCGCTGCCCTACACGGCGGGTCTTTAGTGGTACTGGGTTCGAACTCATGACAAAGACAGCCACGATCCGATACCTATACCACTCGGCTACCGCGGCAAAAAAACATCGTGAAATGTTCAAGGTTCCAGAAAATGTTCGATATATAGAAAAATTCGCAATATAGAGGTTCGACTGTATATATTACTTCAAAAAAATAATTTTTATTTATTCAGGTCTCTTATTAAGTCCCACTTTCAAGTAAAGAAACACCATTTTAAATTCTTTTGTAACATATTTTTTTTTCTTATATTATTTCTGTTTTGCACATATTCGCAAAATCCTTATGTTGGCGTAGTGCCGATACGGAGAGCGGAATGCCAACCAAGTAGCAATATCGTCATGTGAATTGGTTTAAAATTACTTCGCATATAAGTTTTGTTAAGCGGATTTTTGAGTCTGCCACAGACAGTCAACCAGAAAAGTTCTAAAATTTAAGCAAATAAAATTAGCAATTATTTTGAAACACAAGGATGAACACATGGGAACGAAGAGACAAAGAGAAGAACGAAAAAGTTCAGCTTTGAAATTCAGATTCAGCTGTATCAATAAATGGTTATTTATATCGATTATTGCTTTCAATATTTCGAAATTTACTGATGAAAACGTCTGAAAAACCAGCACATTAAGCAATATACATTTTTAAAAGAGGTTATTTCAAAGAAACCTTATTCTAATAAATAAAACATGAATGTGTGATGATACATTAAAGTCAATATCAATGTTGTATTATAAGTTTTTAATGCGGGCGTTTCTGAAAAAATATCAATTGTCTAACATTCAAATTTTTGACTAAGAATACGAATAAAATTTACAAAATAATGATAGTACTTTTTAAGTATCTAAAAGAATTCTAATGCTTAAATAAACTGGTTAATTTAAAATTTTTTTTACCTCCAACCATATCACACAAAAGAGGTAGCTATAAAAAAATACTATCAATAATAAGCTTCTTTAGATTGGGAACAAGATTTGAATAGTTGAGAAAATTGAACATTTATATACATTCATATTTCTTTTAAATTGCCAGAAATCCAAATATTTTGGTCATTAACACACACATGTCAGTTAATTGACATGTGTGTGTTATAAAAAATTATGACTTTTTTAAAATCTGTACTGCAGAATTTAATAAATACAGTGGTGTAAAAATTCATCGGTAGAATAGCCATATTTGATTTCCAAAATAAATAAATTAAATACTGTAGGTATGAATTGTTTTTGAAAATGATACTTAATATAGCATTAAAATTGAAAACAGGAACTTCAAGTATCATAATTATTTGATTATTCTAACATCGGCGTATTGACATACTCCTTTATGTATATATATATATATATATATATTATGTATATACATATATATACATAATAACTAACGGTAATTTTCTCTTTAGGGCTTTTTAATTTGTAAGGGTTCTGAGCCCTCTAGGACTTAGCGTAATAATCAATCACTAGTTCACCCGCCTAACGGTATATAACCGAAGCTTTATCACTTCGAAATTAAAAGTTCAGCGTTTTTAAGTAGGAGTTATAAAAACTACATCGTTTGTGTGTGTGTGATGCATTTGGACCAATCAGATGAGCTTTTCATGGAAGTCATATGATTTTGGAAACTTCCGGTTAGCATTTTATATAAATACTAGAATTTGCAGGAAGATTTAAGCCGTTTCTTGTCTTTGTGATGTTACTCCATTAGTTCTTGTGCCGTTTTTTATGTGAGTGTGCTATATGCCATGTGTTGTTTTCTATGTTAATAAATCAGGATGCAAAACTACCAAACTTCGTCCATTTTAAAACGAATACTACTACCACAACATCAACAAATTGATTAAAGTAAATCTACTCGGCTATTTGCTGTATTTATATGCAATTACATATTTTAAATTTATCAGTTAATAATACATTCTCTGTCAAAAAATTATATATATATATAAAGACCGGAAAAATTTTCTAATTTTTTTATTTACCATCTTCTTGGATTATATGTTATCGTTACTATAAATTCAGACTTTCAATTATATCGTGTGTATAGCTCCCAATACACAAAGTTTGTTACGAAAGTAAGTTTTATCATTTTTTTAGAGGAAAGATGGAACTCTAAGTGGAAAAAAACAATAGCCATAAGAAACCATATCCATTGTTGGTTCAACAACGGAAGAAGGCCCTGAAGTTATTCGAATGCAAATCACGATGTCAGGTTGACGTATGCTGACAACGTCGTCGCTAATGGAAGTGTGTACTGTTATCCGGTATGATTGAAACTTGAGAGTAGTGAGTCCATCATCCACATGGATGCCTACAATCCGTGTATGCTGAAGAAATCATGTTTTGTCAATTGGTTGATCACTGGTGATGCATGCTCAGAGAAGGAAGGTCGAAGTTAGCTTGCCTCCTAATCCATGAATAAAAACAATGTTTCTCCGTCAAACTTTAACCTGTTCCCTGCAATGAAATTGACAATGCTGAGGTGGAGCAGGCTTTGCGATAATTCCGTGCATCGCAGGGACTGGTTAATACCAGACGGGTCTCTTCAAATTGATTACCCACTGCGAAAAATGTCTCAATGCTTATTTATTTATCCAGCGTCCGTGTTTGGCTTCTTGACCATTTGTCGCCGAGCCTCCCAATACCGACTGACGACGTCTTCAATCGAGTATTCATCGAGTCCAGTGCATTAGAGTAGATGGTCGCCATCCATTCTGACAGGGTCGCAGAGTGGACAGGCCACAATAGCAGCCAGGCCAAGCCAGTGGAGGTATACTCCCAAAAAGTCATGTCTGGTGGTTAGGCAAAAGCGGGCGACAGAATCAGTTCTCTCCAGGTGCCTTGGGATAGAAACCACAGTGGCCAGGGCTTCCTACGGTTTTTCGAGGCTCTTGTTTTTTTTTGGGTCAAAGCAGTACATTTGTCAATATAAGTGGATATAATGCTCTTTGCTCTTATGAGGGTCACGGGGGCTTCCGGTTGAGACGACTCAGCTCCCTGCTTGGAGTTTTGGTCAGCTCAATCATTTCCGGGGATCCCAACAGGACTTGGGACCCACTATAAGGTCACATTCCAGCCATATGAAATGAGCTCCGCAGTTTTAGTTCGGCACTGAACTCAGTTGGTGGGTTATGTCTCAATGTCAGTGGTGACTATGTCGAAAAAAGTGCAAGATATGTAGGTCATGATGTATTTTTTCAGTTTTTGTAAGAAAAGGAATGACGAAACTTGCTTTCAGAACGTCCCTCTACGTGTAGCTGAACAGTGCGACGTTAATATTCACTCACTCGGAACGTCCCTCGTATGTCTATGTGTCCCGCCTGCCCGTCGATAATTTCAGCGATACCTGGAAAGAAGTATATCCATCACTTTTTTATGAATAAGAAGATATAAATTTCATAAGGTTTTCTTACATCAAAAATATGTTTATTTTAGCTTGCATATTTTAAGACGTCAAATAAAGAATGTTATTTACTATGCAAAACTCGTGTTATTTTCCGTGACTCTTTCACGTATTCGAAAAACATGAACACGCAACAGTTCTTTTAGTAAGTGAATAATAAGCATATAAAAAAAAACGGGTCACGGTATGATATTCTCCGATGTTAAGATATTGAGATAAGTGATAAGGAAATAGAAGAATATTAACTGCTGCTGCTGTTAAAAGGAGTGTATTCGATAAAAATACTCTTAATTCTCTTAAATGTCTCATAACTTTTCAAAACATCATAAATATTTTTTTTCTTTCGTTGTATTCTAAAATGTTAAGCAGAAATAAGCTATCTCAATAGATAAAGAAAATTTCAGGTTTAAATATATTTTTTATATATATTTAGTATTAGAATAGAAAGATTTTAATCTTTTAAATTATTTAATCTAAGGTTAGCATGACTTGAATATCAAATTTTTAGTATCTGTAGCCCAGAATTTTATAAAACTTTAATCTGTCTCACCAAGTATTTTTCAATTCCTACCATTAGTTCACACTCTCTCTATATATTTAAAAATATCGTTCAAATTTTCAGTCGTTAACAAAATACTTTTTATTAATCCACTCAAGTTGAAATACAGTTTTTAAACTTGCAGCGGATGACCCTTGATGTTAATACAATTTTGTCAATTATTAATTCATTAATTAAATTAAATTAATTAATTTTAGTATTATGCGGGAGAAAAAAAGTTTGCCACTTAATACTGTAATTTTGTCATCTGTATATACATATTTATAATAATTGTAATTATTTAATAAAAAGTAACTAAAATAAAAAATTTTCTTTGTTGACCTAAGTAGGAATTTATTTTAAAATATTTTTAATATTATTTGTTTGATATTTAACTGTTTTTGCTACATAATTTGTACGTTGATCAGAAAAATGTATATATATTAAAATATATTCGCTCCTATAGTTAGTCATTCTTTCAAGTGAAGAAACCAGATTCACACAGCTGAAATTAAATTAGTTGGATTTAGCTGGAACACTAGCTGTTACCCGCCCGCTTCACTGAGTATTTCATATTGTATGACCATATATTGCTTTTAAGGCACTTGTATCTAAGTCCTAATATTAAGCCTTCTACTACCTACCTTCAAAAACATTCTTCCAGCCCTCTCTCCTCCTGGTTTGGAAAAGACAGAACTTGAATTTCTGAAACAGAAGTTATTTATTTTTCAAGCCCCTCGTAACCCTCCCCTCCCCCCGGGAGTCGATTTCCACAAAACCCATTTTTAGTGGATTTCTACTCAACAATATATGACAGCTCTATTCACGTCCTTCTCATTAACAAATCCTCTTGGGGAATCTTTGGTCCTTAAGGTATCCGACTACGTTCGGAACCGTGATTTTAAAAAGTCACATAAATGGATAATTTTCATGATATTTAGTGTCACTTAGATTAGAATATATATATAAAATTGTTTTAAGGAATTTTGACAAAAAACGTTATTTAAATACAATATTTCGGCAAAAAATTAACATAGAATAACCTTTTTTTCAAAATGTTCTCCTTTTGTGAAAAATGCTTCTATTATAATAATATTTTGCCTGCATATAGCTCAAACCTTTGTACAGAGGCTCAACTATGATTTTTGAAAAATTCACACTATTTTCAGAGTTACAACCATGTGAAATAATTATCGGCCTTTTTTTCTTAAAATTTCTCCTCTCTGTTGTCGTAAAACATGAATAAACCCACTTCTAAATTATATATTTCAAAAATTCTAGTTGAGCTTCTGTACAGAGGTCTGACCTATATATAGGCAAGATATTATTATAATAGAAGCATTTTTCACAAAAGGAGAATATTTTGAAAGTTGGGCATTCTATGTTCATTTTTTGTCAAAATATTGTACTTAAATAATGTTTTATTGTAATACTATTCTTAAAACAATTTTGTATACATTTTCTAATCTAAGTAACACTAAATATCATAAATATTATCCAGTTATACGCTTTTGCAAAATCACGGTTCCGAACGTAGTCGGATACCTTAAAAATTATTTTATTAAAACGCACCCCCTCTGAAGACGAGAACGTGAACATGTAAAATTAAGTCCTCTACATAAAGTATAGGCTTTCAAGTTAGAGAGATAGGATAAATTACTATATATAGCGGAACAATGATTAATGAAATTTATAGTGTAACGCAGATATTTGCTGTTTGATAATTGTGATAATTATGGTGAGAGGATTTGTCACTGGGGATTGAATAAAGAATAGATAGCTAGGAAGGCAGTGTACTCGTACCAGAAGTATATTGGTAATTAAAGTCTTCACATACTTCGCTTACCTCGTTAATTGTCTTCATATCACTTCGATTGGGTACATCTCTTAGTTTTGATTGATTGAACTTGTGTTGTTGTGTGATTGTGTTACAAATAAATTACCTGACTTTGAAAATGGCTAGGCTTCCTTCCCTTTCTCTCCCACATCTCTACACGGGGATCCGAGATCCTTACAAATGAATAAATAAATAAGTAACATAATTACCGTAAAATCCGGCGTATAACGCGCTCTTTGAACACACAAAAAAATGAGATCGAAATATTAAGGTGCGCGTTATACGAAGAGTATAAAAACGATAGCTTTAAAAATAAAAAAAAAAAGATGAGAATAAAAAAAAATTTTACTTCTATACATGGAAATACGGTTTATTTAAAAGAAATGACACACCTTATAAACTAAAAGAGTTCTATTTCTAGAAATTTACTATTATTTCTAAAGTCTAGAATAATGTTTCGAATAAATGAGAAGAACATTGTGTATTCTATCATTTCAGATTTCTTCGTAAAAAACGGGGTGCGCGTTATATGGCAAACATACCTAAAAATTAAAAAATGCAGCTTGAAAGTATAGGTGCGCGTTATACGCCGGGTGGAATTGAGTTGAGTTTGGTGTTTTATGGCGCAAGAGCCAGTTTTGGCTATACTGCGCCAAACATTCATAGGTCTGTGGTCTGGACGGGAAAAGAAGAAAAGAAGAAATTGGATGACAAGATGGAGGGTCGAAAATAGAGAAGAATCACTGGGGTACCCCGGAGTCGTGACACCCGTGTTTACCAAAGATAGTAAACCCCTTGGGAAAAGGAAAAGATCGCTAGGTTACCTCGGGATTGTGACACCCGTACCCATCTAAAGAAGGTGAGCCCCCTGAGGGGGCGTTATACGCCGGATTTTACGGTATAATAATTGTCAATTTTCAAATTTGTAAGTATAGTGGGTCAAAAACGGAATTTTTTCCCCATATATAATGCCCTCCTAACCCTCGCAACCTTCTTGGGAGTCGATTTCCGCAAAACCCATTCTTAGCTGGTCTCTACTCAACAAAAGGCATGCTCAAGTCTATATGTCTAATAACTCAAAAGAGCGGAACAACTCTCCTTGTAAGTCGATTTCCGCAAAACCCATTTTTAGCGGACCTCTACTCAACAAAAGATACATGCCTACCAAATTTCAATTCTGTCCATCTAATAGTTCAGGAGATCTTGTGATGAGTACCGTAAAATCCGGCGTATAACGCGCACTTTTAACACAAAAGATAACATAAAAAATTTCGGGAGCGTGTTATACGCCGGGTATAAAAATGATCGTTTCAAAAATAAAACAGAGATGTGCATAAAAAAAAACTTAGACCTACAAAGATCGGAACTTTGCTTATTTAAAAGAAATGTCATACATTATGAACTTAAGGGTTATTTTTCAAGAAATATACTATTTTTTCAAAATTCCTTGGATAATACCTCGAACAAATAGCTTTAAAACATATAATAGCATTTCTTAAGTACATTGAAGGTTCTTTCGTAAAAAGGGGGTGCGTGTTATACGGCGAGTTTACTCAAAGTTAAAAATAGCAGCTTGAAAGTATAGGTGCGCGTTATACGCCAGATTTTACGGCATAAATATTAGCATTAGAATGTTAACGAGATATAGTAAAAATTGTAACACTGAATTTTTATGGTGTCAATCTTCGGATAAGTATACTTATCCTAAATATTGTTGTCATTTTATGTTTATCACATGGATCATTTGACGTTAATTCTGTTATCTCTGAATACCATTTCCGATAACAAGCCATGTTTTGTTTTTGTGGGTAACACACTTTTCTCTTTTTTTTAAGTAAAAAACAACAGTAAACAAAAATTACATCATAGACATATGTTCCTTCTAGATTCAAACCTTAAACAGTAACGACAAAAATATATCAATATATTACATATTATCTATAATGTAAGTTGATTAGTTGCAAACAATTAACAGGTTTAAATAATTTTATAACCATAGGATAAAATTGTCATTGTTTCAATAATCGTGTTTTATGAGTAGTTTTTAATATGAATTCTAATTCTCTATGTTGAAATAGGTAGTTTTTAATGAAAAATAACTTTTGACGGAACTTCTAGTTTTTTATTTCCAATTTTAAACGCAATTTTTTATAAAAGTAATTGAATTTTGAATTTCACAGACACTGCGTGTATCTTTAAACCGAATCATTTAAAAAATTCCTTGTGACCGTTGGATTTTAGAATATAATTTAAGCATTAAAAGGCACGAGAATTTATCCATGTTCTCGTCACCGTGCATTCTTTAGACCAGGAATGCCCAACCCAAATGACCTCGCAGGCCACTTTGTAAAAATATTATAATCCCGTGGGCCGCATATAAAAATATATATCTTTATACTAGAATTTGACCCATTACAAACATTTATTGGGACGAAAATTTAAAGCAGATTGACATATTATTATTGTTTTCATGTTTACAAGCATAGATAATATAATAATAATGTAATTATTAAATAATGTTTAATTTATTTAATTAGTGAGATATTTATTTCTTTCATCTTATTTCTTATTTTTCTATTAGTTAGATATTTATTTCTTTGGCTTAGTTTTTGAAATTCGATCTCAATGCGTGTACTTACGCATCGTAATTGATGTTGCAGGTTTGAGTCCGTTAAATTTGATAAATTTAATTTTCCAAAAAATTTTTTTGCAGTAACAGAAGCAAAGTGATAAAATAGAAACGGTTCTAGGATTTATTTGTTAAAAAACACACTTAAAACAAAAATAATCGTATTTTGTAAAGTTGTAATGAATCTCGCGGGCTGCAAAATTATTCAAGACGGGTTACATACGGCCCTTGGGACGCATTTTGGCCACCCCTTCTTTAGACTCTCATGTTCTATCATAACAGCTGTAACTTCTATACAAGTAATTTTATCCAATTTGGCGAAGAAAAATAACTAATTCGCCAAGTAAGAAACAAATACGCACCGTACTTTAAAAACAAAGCTTTTCGAATTCAAATTTAACAAAGTAAATTGTTACATAATTTATCAAGTTGTTCTTTATATATTCCACGTTTAGATGATAACAATAATAAAAAAAACTTTGGCTTTTTTTTTTGAAAAAAAGTATGTTTGTTCTAAATATCACTGACTTAAAGTATTCTTCAAGCAGATTAAATCAAACCGGCGCATTCGACAAACTATTTCTCTAGGTTTCCAGATTATTTTTTTTTAATATATGTTGTCATTATTACCTTTTTTCTAGATGTCTGACATAGAGATCAATCCGAAGTCCGCCTCATTTTTAACCAGTCAGTCTGTCGTAAGCTTATATCTCTGCTGATAAAGTTTAATACGGTAACAAGCGATTATGTATTTGACATGGTATGTGTCAATGAACTGTCGCTGTGATCACCATAAATGGTAGACAGTTTAATTTGTACAAACGTAATTATATGTGTGAATGGAATAAATCATTTTTCATGCTATTTGATTACGAAAATTGAGTTTGTTTCTTATTACATGATATCCCCCTTTTTTAACCCCTGTAAAAGTAGATAAGATTAATCTCTCTTTTGATACGTCAAAGAATAATCTAAATTTTTATCTTATTCATCAGTTAGATTGAATGATGAATATTTTTTATTATTATTTTTTTGACAAATAAAAATGACACAAAAAGAAGGTTATCGAAGGACAGTGATAGGATTTCTAAATAATCTTTTTTTTTTAACCCGATGATATAAATATCTATTTCAACTTCTTAAAGTAAGCTCTCGACTTTTTCTCGAAGTTATTTTACTTCCATCCAAAAGAAATTGGTTGACTGAATCAATTAATAATATTTTAAATGAGTGATGTTTTCGAAGTATTCATATATATTTATAGAAATTGCATTTTTGCTCATTGCAATATCTATTTCTTCATGCATCAAAAGCTATAAGAGTTCTGTTATAAGAAGAATTTAAGCTTTTTTCATTCTTAAATTAATATTGGTTAAATTAAGAAATAAATTTAATTGATTAGCACCAGTAGCAGGACATAAACGGAGAATGTTTTAACCCCAAACCCCACTTCCCTCCTTCTAAGTCAGATTTTGGGCCGCAAGCCAGATCTTACAAAGGGTTGCAAGACCATAACATCAAGCTTTGGGTCCCCTAGGGCAGGGGTGGCGAACCTTTTTGGATCAATGTGACATTTTTTCCTTTAAAAAATGTTTAAGGAGGTATAGACGGGCCGTCAAATAATTTTGACTTGTGATTATTCAGAAAATAATAAAACTAAATACTAACGACTCAAAATTCTTTAATTACAGCAAAAAAATACATTTCGTACAATATAGTCGTAAATGTTTTATTTATACGTGTAATTCAAACTATAGGAACATCAGTGTGGATTCTGTTGTGGTAGATTAGATGTGACGAATAACTTGTATTAGGATTGGAAGATGTTTCTTTTACCAGAATGTGTGCAAGCTGAATTGGATTAATCTTCCAAACGGTTTCTATGCGAGTCTTTAAGGTATCCGACTACGTTCGGAACCGTGATTTTAAAAAAGCGCATAAATGGATAATTTTCATGATATTTAGTGTCACTTAGATTAGAATACATGTATAAAATTGTTTTAAGAACATTTTGACAAAAAAAAAATATTTAAATACAATATTTTGGCATAAATTAACTCAGAATGACCTTTTTTCTAAATGTTCTCCTTTTGTGAAAAACGCTTCTATTATAATAATATTTTGCCTGTATATAGCTCAGACCTCTATATAGAGGCTCAACTATGATTTTTGAAAAATTCACATTATTTTCAGAGTTACAACCAATTGAACCAATTTTTCTTAAAATTTCTCCCCTCTGTTGTCATAAAACATGGATAAACCCACTTCTAAGTTATATACTTCAAAAATTCTAGTTGAGCCTCTGTAAAGAGGTCTGGCAAAATATTATTATAATAGAAGCATTTTTCGCAAAAGGAGAATATTTTGAAAATGGGTCATTCTATGTTCATTTCTGTCAAAATAGTGTACTTAAATAATTTTTTATTGTAATACTATTCTTAAAACAATTTTATATACATTTTCTAATCTAAGTGACACTAAATAACATAAATATTATCCATTTATACGCTTTTGTAAAATCACGGTTCCGAACGTAGTCGGATACCTTAATGTTGTTCATTTCTAAAAATAATGACTCGCAGAGATAGGTAGATAAAAATATGGTTAAAATAGCAACAGCCGGTGTTTTCAATCAGCTAAATGTGTCTAAAATCGAATCCCCTGTTTCCAAAATTGTAATACTAGCATTTTTACTTATGTTGCTTTTTAATCTTTCTGTTTTAATCAATTCCAACTGTCTAGTTTTTTTTCAACAAATTTTTGATTCCATATTGAATTAGACTGGAAATCAATCAGTTGCATTTCGATTTTTTTCAATTTACAACCGTTAGAATTGGGTCAAATTCAGTTTATTAAATGAAGTCACATCACAAGGTGCGTAAAAAACATGAGCGTTTCCGATAATTCTTTGAACTGAGAAAATCTCTTCTGAAAACTGCGACAGATCACTCACATTTCTCGTAATACTTTATACTGAACGTTTCTATTTTGAATTAAAATGCAAACAATTTTGATCGGTGGCTTCTCAAAATATTGTGTCGCGTGCCACCAATGGCACATGCGTCACTGGTTCGCCATCCCTGCCCTAGGGTCTTGCCCCTCGCGATGCAGGATTGTGGCGGTGAACGGTACGCCACTGATCAGTAACGAAAATTTATTGTAATCGCTTTTAGAATTATGATATTCTACTTTGGGGGTTTTCAATCTTTCAAGCTCGAGGGTTTAATTAATAAATTTACAATAATCCGCGGGTCACATGAATAAATTCACAGTGATCCGAAGGCCACGTGACTGTCAAGAAAATATTGTAGTCAGGAAATATATATATAAAAAAAGGGATGTTTGTTTTACAAAACCTCAACTGATTCTAAGGGAAAAGATGGTGTTTATAGATTTGTATATATATATATATATATATATATATATATATATATATATATATATATAAGGTAATTTGGGGGAAGATGCCACATTTAAGGAGTTTTCGATTAGATCATTGAAAATTAAAATGACAAGACCATGAAAAAAAATACACTTTGTTTTTCAATATTTAATTGGTTATGTGTGCAAAATTTTCTTCTTAGTAGGAAAATAGATTAGAAATTTAATGTTAAAGAAATTCATTTAATTGTGGCACCTTCCCCCATATATGGGGGAAGATGCCACCAGTCATGGAGTAAGATGCAAAAACACCACAGTAAATAAAAGAATAAGGTAAACATTACAAAATTAAATATAAAGTAACTATATAACTATAGAAAAACAAAAAAAAAATTAAATTCTTTCATAATTAGCTTGCTAAAATTAATAACAGCACAGAGGTTCGAATGATAGCCTACACAACATTTCACTCAATGCAAATGATTATCATTGCAATTTTCGTGCAACCATTTGTTGCATTCGATGCACTGAATCCAGTCACACTTGAGACCTTTTACAGCATAAAAGTACCCTTTATACACAGCACAAAATTTGTCATTATTATCCTCATCAAAACTGTCACCTCTAGTATCCAGAGAAATTTCTTCGCTAGAGGATGACAAACTGATACGTCGCTTTCTTCTGTTTCTTCGAAGGTTTCTTGTTATTGGCTTTGACTTTACCCGCCTTTTCCCACATAGTTGATCTCCTCTGTGATTCAGTAAAGACTTCTGAAGTTAATTTTTTACGCCCGGAGGGTTTGCGTTTTCTGACCAGAGAAATAGGGCTGTGCTCTCGTGTTCTGTGCTGATGGAGGTATCCAATGGTAATAGACCAGTTATCATTAATTGCATTTAAGTATTATTAATTATAATAATAATTATTAATTGCATTTCTATTTTATACAATAGTATACAGTGTTCCAAAATTTAAAAAAAAAACGAATTTTAAAGTTTATTTCATTTATTTCTGAATCATGTGGCGTCTTCCCCAAAGTATAGAGGGAAAATACACACACGCTTATTTCCTTATTGCAACAGTGTTATAGCCGCATCTACATGCATCTTATACGTAGCATTATGCGTAACTCACTTATATTGCTTTTTTTTATTTAAACTAACAAGTACGTTTATAGACTTTATATAGGAGGAATGGAATATTATAAAAGAGAGAGAGAGAGAGTTGTACTCACCACTTTAAATGTTCAAAAGATCGAAAAATAAGGCCGATTCAAGACGATTAATTCAGATAAATTCCCAAGCCACACTCAATGTTGAACCAGACTCTTCATACAAGTGGCTCAAAATTGCCATCTATCGAAGCATAAAAGTACTATTAACACACTGGCATCTTCCCCCGAATTACCCTATATCAGTGGCGCACTCAAGGGAGGTGTCCTAGGGGTCCGGAACCCTTAAC
>BMAV01026537.1:146197-175100 GCA_019973955.1 Trichonephila inaurata madagascariensis | reverse complement strand
GTGTAGCTGAACAGGGCGACGTTAATATTCACTCACTCACTCACTCATTCTCCAAAGAAAGAAAAAACCCTCCGAAGATCGTTAGAGCACCTGAAATTGTGAAACCAGTTCGTGTATCAATTCAGACCGGTATATGACAAAGATCCCACAATTCATCTTATCCGCTCTCAAAGAAAAGGGTCTTGATAAAATGTAGTTACAACAAAATGGGGTTACAGCCCACACCTCCAGGGCTTCCATGGATGTTTTAAGAGCAGCCTTCCACGAATGACTGATCTCCCTGCGAGGGGACGTAAACTGGCCTGCCCGCTCATCTGATTTATCCCCTTCTGATTACTTCTTAAAGGCTTATTTCAAATCCCTGGGTTACAAAGATCTCTCCAAGACCCTGGAAGAGCACCCGAGCCGAAACTGACAATATTCCTGTCGATATGCTTGAAAAGTTGGCTCAAAGTTTTCGAAATCGACTGCATCAGTGAATTGATAATGGAGTGCGACATTTAACAGACACTGTATTTAAAACCGTGTAGATTCAAAAATCCAATGTTGTGTGGTAGGTTGAAAATAACAATAAAGTCGAATGAAACATGTAGTGTGTTTTATAACATTTTAAAAACATGAAGTTCCCCCGCCCCACACTGAATATAGGTAAGATTTCTCTGAACAGAACCAGAACTAGGACTTTTAAAATAACAATTTAGAACTGGATTTATTCTAATTTTAATTCTGTTTTGAACTAGAATTTAATTAATTTATTTATTCCTGTTTAACTTTTTTCCTATCAGAGAATTTTTTTTTATAAAAAGTATACTAATTATTATTTAAACTGATAGAAACTGTAAAACTAATATTCTGTTGCTATGTACAGGCAAAATACTATTATCATATCTAGAAGTATTTTCCATAAAAGAAAAATATTTTGAAAGTATGTAATTTTTTAAAAATTTTGTGCCAAAAAAAGTTGCATTTAAATAGTTTTTGTTGTAATGATATTCTTAAAGCAATTTTATATGTATATTCTAATTCAAGTGACATTAAATATCAAAAATATTTTTTATTTGAAAACTTTTGAAAAATCATGGTTTCGTACGTTGTCAGTACTCTTAAAAATATTTCCAGTCATTTCAAATATTTTACAAAGATCTATCCAATCATTATGTTTTAAAATCAAAATTCAAAAAGTTTAAAAATTTGTTGATGCATAATTTTTTTTCAGAATAATTTAAAAAGTTAAAACAGCATTTAATGTTACGCTTTAAAATTGTTACTGGCTCTGGAACTATTATTTACAAATTGTCCAAATTAAATTTGTTTCAAAAATTGAAAATGAATCAACAGAAATAAAATAATACGAAAAAAAATCCCCAATGATCCATAAAAGCAAAAGAAACAAACAACTAATCTGAATAATTCCATTACAGGAAATAGTAGGGACGAAAATTTACATTTTTATTGAAGCATTTAATTTTATATTGTATAAAATACTTATCACATTAACTGACTGAATGAATTTAGACAACTCAATCTTGTATTTTTGCATTTTTATCGCATTAAGCTCACCAAAATGTAAATTTTAAAAAGAATTTTAAACTCTTTTTTCTGTTATTTTATTGTGCTATTAGTTTATTCTTAGTTAATTTATTTCCTTTACTTTTGCATCTCTGTATTAGTTATTTCTCAGGAATAATATTTTTTTTAATTAAATTTAATTATTTTACTTTATTTTTAATAGCTCGAGTTAAATCTAAACGTTAAAATCACAAAGTCTTTCAACTGGGTTAGCAATTTACTGAAACTTTATAAATTAAATAATTAGAACAGCGCTGAATTTCACCGAATCGTATTTTGGGATACAATATAGTTTCCTATGATTATTAGAGCTCTCTTTGCTCATAAAACCTCTATATTTCATAATAATTTCTCGGTAATATCAAACCTTATTCTTGGAAATTTTTAAATCATTTTTATTAAAGCTCTACGTTTCATGAAGAAATATTAGGAAAAACATAAAAATACTGCTGGAACACTATATAAGATGATATATTACCGTAAAAGCCGGCAAAAAGCACGCACCGGTGTGTAACGCGCACCCATACTTTGGAGCTGTATTTTTTAATTTTTTGGTATATTCGCTGCATAACGCGCACTCCCTTTTTTGCAAAGGAACTGGAAGTGTGAGTGCAATGCTCGTATGTTTTTAAGTTTTTTATTCAAATTATTTTCTCTGGATTTTGGAGAAAAAAAAAATATTATTAGAATTAGAACCCTTTAATTTCATCAGGTATATCATTTCTCTCAAATATATAGTATTCCGATCTAGTATGTAGAAGTTTAATTTTTCTTATGCTCATCTCTTTTTTTCAATTCCTACTATTAGCTCACACACACTCTCTCTATATTTATTTATTTATTTATTATGGTGGAATTTTCAAGCGCTCAATTAAGCTGAAATTTTAAATACATGATTATTTTGGAAGACAATACAATAATTTAATTATAATTAATAAAAATTAATTGATTAAAACTAATTATTTAAAAAATTACAAGTACAGCCATGTTGGCATCATTTTTGGCGACTTGTGTCAAAACTTGAGAAGATTTTTTTCGCACGTTTTAAAGCATTCAGTTGAACTGAAATTTTACATACATGATATTTTTGGATGACAATGCGATACTTTAATAATAATTAATAAAAATTAATTACCCCTTAATGTTGTGATTCTGTCATATGTATACACATATTTATATTAATAGTAACTATTTAATAAAAAGTAGCTAAAATAAAAATTTTCTTTGTTGATCTAAGTAGGAATTGACTTAATTTTTTTTTATATTAATTGTTTTTAATTTTTTGTTTCTATCATTTTTATACCCGGCGTATAACGTGCACCCGTAAATATCATTCTCCTCTATCAGTCTCCTCTTTTTTTTTCTCATTCTCTACTCCGGATTTTACGGTATATGTTTTTAAACATCCGACATATGTATCCGACTACGTTCGGAACTGTGATTTTAAAAAGGTGCATAAATGGATAATTTTCATGATATTTAGTGTCACTTAGATTAGAATACATATATAAAATTGTTTTAAAGACATTTTGGCAAAAAAAAGTTATTTAAATACAATATATATATTTCGGCTAAAAATTAACTTAGAATAACCTTTTTTCAAAATGTTCTCCTTTTGTTAAAAGTGTTTCTATTATAATAATATTTTGCCTGTATATAGCTCAGACCTCTGTACAGAGGCACAACTATGAGTTGAAAAATTCACATTATTTTCAGAGTTACGACCATTTGAAATAATTATCAGCGTCTTTTTCCTTAAAATTTCTCCCCTTTGTTGTCATAAAACATGGATAAACCCACTTCTAAATTATATATTTCAAAAATTCTAGTTGAGACTCTGTACAGAGGTCTGGGCTATATACAGGCAATAGAAGTATTTTCCACAAAAGGAGAATATTTTGAAAATGGGTCATTCTATGTTCATTTTTTGTCAAAATATTGTACTTAAATAATTTTTTTTTGTAATACTATTCTTAAAACAATTTTATATACATTTTCTAATCTAAGTGACACTAAATATCATAAATATTATCCATTTATTTGCTTTTGTAAAAATCACGGTTCCGAACATAGTCGGATACCTTAAAACCATTTTGACTAAATAAACCTTTTAAATATGATTTCTCATAATTGTAACAAGTTTTTAGTTGAGAATTGTGTAAAGAATGATTTGCAAAATAATCCATATTGTTTCAAGGAAAAAAAAACTTTGCTTAGAACATCTATATTTTAATAAGATTTCTAAGAGTAAAAAACACCCCTCCCCCCACACAGGTAATTATTTAAAGGTGGTACGGCAAGTCCATAGGAGCCCACGTTAAATTGCGTAAGTTTATGTACCTTTTTCTCAGAAACTACTTACTATTTCTCATGCATACAATTTTTACAGTATGTTATATGTACTACTAACAACAATTTAACGAAGGGTTTTGTCTTTTTGTTAAAAATTAAGGGAAGTCGGAAACCCCTCTCTCTCTCTCTTTGTACAACTTCTGTATGAAGTTTGTACAACTGCAAGAATTTAAAGCTCATCCCTGTCATTAAGAAACTGAATATTTTATTTATACATAACGGGAGTAGGAAATCTCTTTACCGACAATGTTAAATTGGCTGTTTTCGATGTACTATTTCTCAAAATCTTTTATATGTACATGCTTGAAATTTTTCATACACCTTTCTCTTTATACTGAAATAAGCTTTTAGCTAATTTTGAATTTTTTAATAATTTATAAAATATTTTATCAAACATTGCGAAATTTGACCCATTTTCGCATAAAAAATTTGTAAAAAATAAATTTTTGAGTTTTTTACAAAAGGCTCATTTAAGTATATATTAGCCATCATTATAAATATATCATAAAAATTTTACCTGTAAACAGTAGTTTCTCAGAAAAGGTACATCGAACATCAAAATTTACATTTTGAGATAAGTTGATTTTCATGTATACAGTGAGGCTTCTAATCGGCTCATAAATAAAAAAAAATAAAAGGCTTGATTTACAATTATAGACACATGTTTTGGTCTACATCAGACGTTTAACTTTTAAGCAAAAACGAAAAGTACTTTGTTTACATCCTTCGACATTCAAACGGGCGTGGCCCAGTTTCAACGATTATTTAGAAATAGGTTATAAGAGCTTCTAATTACCCTAGAGGTTAAAGTAAGGTATTTTTATAAAGGTTAAAATCTATATAATTTGAAAATGTAAAAATCTCAAATAGTAAAAAAAATAAGATTTTAGCTTTCCAACTGCCCTTTTAAAAAAAATGTCCAATTTTTTTCTCTAAAATTTAGTTTAAGAAAGTCATATCTAAAACAGTTTGCTAGATATATCTAATTCACCTCTGTTAAAATGTATAAACATATTTTAAGTATGCCCACTGAAAATTTAAGGATTACATGATAAGTAGTTTTTGAGAAAAAGGTAAATAAAGTGAAAGATATTACATTTGGAGAAAATCGGCTTTAATGTAAAATTTTTTAATTTTTTGATCATTTACTTTTTTTAGTACTTTCCAGAAGCATATGAAGCCTTTTTTATTATCTGCTCATACAAAAAAGACTCTTCTAATTTTCCTTTTTTTTTTTTCATTATTTTTAACAATTTTGCCTTTTTTTGGATCTCAAGATGCTTTCGTTGGACTACACGAAACCTAAGTGCATCGCATTTTTTTAAGCATGGCACACAGTTATAACTTGGTTCAATATCAGAATGTTTTAAGATTAGTAATTTTGCTACATAACTCATATTGAACTTTGCAATAGCCATATTTACCCCAAATTTTACAAATTTTAATTCCACTAATGTACATCTTGCAGTCACTGACCATATGGTGCTATTAACTGACTCATTTGGGTTCTGAGTCTTTCCATGTTAACATTTTCTTAATAACATAGGATCTCCTAGATCTCTAAAAATTGGCTTCATTTAATTCTTTATCGTATATAGCACGTGTGTATGTGTTTTATGATCATAGTGCATTTCGTTACATTCAGTTTCTGTGTTTTGAAACTTGCACTAGGCATTTATACCCGTGCGACACAGTCCATGTTGAGGGCTCTCGATTTAAGACAGAAGAGGAAAATAAACAGCCCAAACAGAAGCTTTCATGCTATGTATATATCATTGATATAATATTATTTCTAATAACCATACTATAATATCTTTGAATTTTTGATCTTAAAACGTCGGTGAGTCGGTTACGTCCACTTAGGCGTTTTCTATCACTTAACTTTTCTCTCACTGTTTCGCTTTTAAGATCCAAAAGACGTGACTTCTGAATAAGCCCAATTCAGTCAAGTTTTTCCACTTGAACATCATATGGATTCGCACTCATCAGAAACTTATACAAGGGGAAAACATAAGTGATGCTAGCAGAGCTCATTTGATGCGCGTCAAGGAGTAGCTTTATTTAAAAAAAATAAATAAAAATACTTCTAATTATCGTATTTCCTCATACCATTGCGACATAGCCATCCTGTGATGACTATGTCTTTCCGGATCCGCGTAAGCTAGAGGTGTGGGATTATCAAAATGATGAGACATATTGGGTTCTTAATACAACTTTTATTAAGAATAACTTATATTACTTAATTCTAATTGACAACTTTCTTAAAGTGAGAGTTAACACCCAATTAAACCTTATATTCAAGTCAGATCACGTAACTAGATCATTTATCTTAATTATAATAAATTAACAGATTCGTCTAACTTCCTATACAAAATATTACCTTTTTTTGTAGAGTCTCCTTCCTTCACCAATTGAGAGAATACCTATAACTTAATTTTAACTACGAAGATTCAGACTTCTTTATAATGAACGTATCCTTCTTTCAAAGATATAAGACATCTAACTCGTGATCAGAATGATTCCACACTAAGTTATCTCTAAACTTGCCGCTCCTTCTCATCAAAGCTTCTATCCTTTTAAAGTATATCTCATTTACATATTATATTCGTTTGTCTTCTTGGTATTGGGTTGGAAAGGTTTTGCCATTAATCGTGGCCGTCAAAGAACATAGGAGTTATGTTAGCAGAAGGACGCGAGAGACGTCACACCATATATCATTTTAAACAGAAATATTTGAAATTTTAGAAAGTATAGAAAAGTGAAAATCGATAATTTTTCGAAAATTCATGTGCCGGACCTCCGTAATGAAGTTTTTACTTATTAATCTGTCGCAAAGTAAAGTACATACGTATTATTCTCTTGACACCCAGTCGTTCATACAAAATAATGATCACGCAATGTTTTGTATGAGAAACTAAAATTTTTATGTTAAGGAAAGATTACTTAAAAATTTTACTAACACCAGACAGTATCAATGATTATGTTGATAAACATGTCATACATATTACTTTTTTGTTCGACCCTAATACTTATCAAAGTAGCAAGATTTATGAAATCTAAAAAAAAAAAGAAAGTTTATTTTATTTTTATTTTATATGAATGAGACCAAGGGGGCACTGATAGGGCATTGATTGTTGCTTTTGTTGTTACTGATTATTATTTTATCTTCTTATTCCAGAAAATTTTAAATCAAAATGCCAACTACATGAAACAAATTCTAAACCTATGTCAACAAAGAAAATATTTTAAGCAATTTTATGAATATGTATTTTCTATTTTATTATGTTTAGTTTTTAACAGTGCAAGTATCTTTGAACAATTTATACATGCATAATAAGGTATTAAACAAACGTATAAGTTGTACTTTTTATGTAAAAAAATTTTTCCCATACTGTAAAGAAAATGGGTGTCTGACACCGATTTTCTCATGGATTTTCTTTTCCTTATTTCGCGTATGAGGAAGAAATCATTCTAAGCGGTAAAAACTTATATGTGCAAAATTTAAATTCTAATTTTGCTTTCATTAAACGATTCAAAATGTAAATAAATCAAAAAAATAAGCTTTAAAATAATTTTTTTTTTCCAAAAATGTCTCACAAATGTTTCTTTTTTCCCCAATGCTACATTTTTAAAATTAAATTTTTATTTGTTTTTGATTATTTTCTTGAAAATGGCCAAGTTTCCTGCATAAAAATAAGAAATCTAAGTCACTTCCAGATTATTATTTTTTAAAAAATTATTTTGCACTTTTTTTTTTTAAAATTTCTACATTAAGAATGATGATATTAAAAAATCGTTTTTTTATAAACATTTAATTTTGACTAAATTAATTCCAAAAAACAAACGATATTTATATAAAAAAATTTGTTTTCAATTTTTTTAAAACTTATTTTAATGTGAAAAAGAGTTTGTCACACAATAATTACGATGAAACGATATACTTCTTAAGATGTAATCGGAAGGCGTGCATGTATCGTTTTGTAAAATATTTAATTATATTTAAATCTTTTTTCTTTATTTTGATACATTTTTATCAAGTACCCATTTTATCGTAATTATAGATATTGTTTAAGTCGAAAATTCTATTCCATATTATTTGTCTGTTTTAATTCGATGTGTATTCATGAAACCCTAACTTATCTAATTACTTAATTTGCTGATATATAATCGTTTGTTGTTGAAATTATGTTGTTTAAGTAGGCATCTTTTGTAATTATTCTAAATACGTTTTTTTTCAGTCGGAGAATAGAATTGTTAAGCGTGATAGGCGCTGGTTAAATGCTTAATATGTAATTAAATTTTGTATATTTTCGAAATATTATCATTATCTGGAGGTCTTTTTGATCATTTGAGTGATAAAAAGAATAAAAATCGTCTGTAGAATTTATAAACTTTGGCTACTATTAATCACATTCTCATGACATCCTCGTGTGCGTGGTACTGTTTTTTGGAGGTTATTAAAATATGTACCCAGTGACCTTGATCGCTAAGAGTTACAATGTTTCAAAATAGTTGCTCTTTAATCTGTATCATTTCTTGTTGAGAATGTTTCAGAGCGCAGTTGTTGGTATCTTTTTAAATTCCGAAGGCAGGTTTTGCCTACATTTTCCACATAATAGAAGCTGTAATAACTTTTTCAGGACTATTCACATGGGCAGTATAATGAATATATACTTTCTTTTTTTTTCATTTCTATAAACATTTCGATTTAATGCATAAAAGCAATTGAACTGGAACATAGCCAGGTTTGTGATAGACCCCGGCATTGAGTAGAAGTGCTTAACCTTTTATCTACCGCATTTTGATTTACTGCAATTTTTTTCGAGCAATATTTCTTTTTTAGTCACTACATTGAAAATTAAGGGATATACATAAATAAAATACTCAACTTAGGGAAATTTAAGCCATTAGAGCTAATTAGTTTTATGGGAACTTTAAAGTACTGTCAGTACACAAAGGGCTAAAATATTCTCATATAGGAAAAGACCGAATGACTTTTTTTAACGCCGTTGTAACTCTTAAAATGCTAAATAACCACAGAACACTAATATTTCGCAGCACAAAAAAAATTATTTTTGAAAATTACAAAATTTTTAAAATGTATTTACTTTTTTTGACACATAAAAAAAGGTTTTACATGTAAACTTAATTTGATGGTATTCAAAGAGAAATTTTTTCTTTCATTGCTACACAAAAATACATAACACGTTGTACATTTTGAGTGAGGTTTCGATTGAATACTTTTTAAAGCTCTGCATCCTGTGATAGGAAATTCTGTGTTTTCCGAACATGAACTACTGTACCATGGGTCTTGTTCAGTTTCTTGGCCGTCTTTTTCAGAATCTGACGAAATTTCTAGCAGATTATTTGCTGGGACTTCATTTGAAGTATTATCTGTTAGTGCATCACTGTTTTCAGATGGTATGTTTAGTAATAAATCCGAGACCTCTTGAAGACTAAGTTTTTTTTTCCAGGCATTCTAAAAGGAAGAAAAAAATATATATAATAGCACCTTAAAACCCTCCTATTATTGTTAGATCTCAATTACACACACAAAAATTAAAATGTTAATTTTTGAATAAAGAATAGATATTCCACATTTAATTGTGAGGCAAAAAAGTCAAACTCAGATTCAAAGTTCAAAATTTTTTTTGAAAACGTTAAAAAAAAGTAAAAGAAATAAATTAAACTAAAAAGAAATGCCAAAAAAAAAAAAAAAAAAAACATAACTCAATGACAGTTTAGCAGTGAGGCTACAACACAACAAAAAATAAGAATAAACTCCACAGACGAAAAGACTAAGTGCTTTCCTTAACTTCCAGTGTGCTGACGGTACTAAAAAGTACCCCGCAAAGTTATTCAACTAAAAAATCAGTTATATATACTGCTCACATAAAATAAAAATTAAATCGTTTTCTAATTTCTTAACTAACATATAAAAGAATAAGATACTTATATTTTGACTTTAACTACTTTTGCGGAAAAATGACAACAATCTGGATGAAGTGGCAGCCGAAAACGCAACTTCAGTTTCAAAACTATTCGCCTTCTCCGCTAAAATACTAATCATAAAACCCGTGCTGCCATTAAATGTTCTCCTACTAAGTATCGTCAGAATATTCGTAAAAATGGTTATTCTACGCAATTTTAAAGTGAGTGATACTGATTACCGCCAGTAGATAAAAGAGTTGAGCAAGGGTTTGTGAGTGAGGTTCAAGGGTGAAAAAAGCAGTGTTCATTATCCTTACTCTTCAGAAAGATTAATTATATATTTCACTTTTTTCTTCTATAAATGTATATAATTACTTCTATTATTAATATACCTGTCACAACTGGCATACTGCATTGCAATTTATAAATCATGAAATGTTAAAGTTAAATAACAGTCTTCACACATACAGACATATTCGTACGGAAAAAAATTTACTGAAAATTCTTACATATTTTCTACTACAAAAAGGCACAATATTAAGATGATTTTTTATATTTATCCTTTGAACTCTTAGAAATAATGATGATAGTGATAAAAAAAAAAGAAATTTGAAAAATTAGCTCTCATCAATTCATCGAAAACTGTAAGAACAAATTAGCGTTCAAAAGAGATCAATATACGGATCAAGGACTATTCTATCGATTTTTACGATTGCTTTAATTCTTTGTACAATAAATACATCGTCAGAAAATATACTAAACCATATTAGCGTAAATTGTGTGCATTGATTGTAAATATGTTAAGATTTATTGTTGTTGCTAAAATTTATCTTGCAAATTATCATTATTCATGAAAATCCGCAAAATAATGTTAATTTTAAACTTTAACCTTTTCTTATGTAAATTATCTAATTATGTGTGCCTTTTTATGATTAAATAAAGTTGGATAACGGGCTTGTGTTTTTTGAGGTAGAGGTCCTCCTAGGAGACAGTGTAGTCCTTACTGGATGAGCTAGGTCTTCCCTGGAAATAAATAAATTATAGTAAAATTACACATATAGTATCATTCAAGACCAATACATTTGTAATTTTTCATGGTTTTATCCTTTTTTAAAAAAGAAAACAGTCAATTATTATGGTCTCCTCATAAAGACAATTTCTTTTAATTGTAACGTTATACTCATCAACATTCTTGTATATTTTTTCCTAACAAATTATTTTAATTGTACCAGAAGATGCAATTTAATCGAACCAATTTCATTTTTAAATATCAGTTTAAATAATTTAAAGTAGTTAAATTTTTGATCCTTTTTTTAAAGTTTAATAACGCGTTTGCAAGTGTATTCATTTCAGACCAACTATATTTTAGATCAACTATCATGCTGAAATTTTTTTGAACTTATTGCAGATATATCGTTGATAGTTCTATTCTAATAACCTGTTGTAACAATAATCAGTCTACATCCATCCCTTGTGATGTAGAACAAACTCAATGGGATAAATTCAAGTGACGTCATAGTCACATGATAAATGCAATCACATGTTTCCAGCCAATCATTTCATGCACTTTACTTTTGCCATTTATCATGTGACCTGTATGAATTTAGCCCATTGATTAAGTTTTAGAGATCAAATGAAAATTAAATTAATATAAAAAGAGTCCAAAGTGATCAACAAATTAAAGAGAAGAACAATATAAATGGTTAGTAGACGCATTTGCGAACTGTTTACGTTTGATCGTAGTGAATGAAACAGTATTTCATTTATTAATATGAAATATTCCATTTTCGCAGAATGGCAACATTATTTTTATTCTATGAATTTATTTTTGAACTTCTGAAGAGTTTTTCACGATGCTTGAAAATCAATCTTAATGTAAAAATTGCATACTTTAGTAGCCAAGTAAAAAGAAAATAAACGATGTTGTAATATAAATTTAAGATTTTCAAACTATTAATATACTAAAGCAACACTCATAGGTTAATATTTCATTGAATATAAAGTTGCGAACTCGTGGTCAGTATCGTTTCTGCCGAGTCATGAATTCTGTATGAATGAAGACCCTTAGTGT
The DNA here is from genome assembly GCA_019973955.1 of Trichonephila inaurata madagascariensis. Lineage (NCBI taxonomy): Eukaryota > Metazoa > Arthropoda > Arachnida > Araneae > Nephilidae > Trichonephila > Trichonephila inaurata. The sequence continues at coordinate 163,177 of BMAV01026537.1, read as the reverse complement.
AGAGGAGCTGATGAACATTAAATCTGTTGAGCCTGAAAGTCCTCACGTTGGTGTGGAAGTTTGGTGAGGGAGGAGGTGATGCCAGATTAAGTTCGTTCTCGGCCTCTTGATATTTAACATTCAATTTGACATTTAACATGATATAACATTTTAAGGTTGCTGCCAATATCTCACACTTCCTGCAACTATGGAGCTCCCTGGTTCGACAGTAAAATAACATTAACTTCTGGAGGAGTGGCAAATTTGAAAATTTTACTGTACTTGAATTAATATCAGATTCATTAGTGTTTCATAGTTTAAAACTTTTGCGTTTCGCCAGCGCATTCGTATCAAGCATCTACTTAAAAAAAAAACTAAGCAGAGCTTTCATCAACTTTAAGAGATATGTAAAAAAAAAAGGAATAAATAGTATGATAAAGAGTTCGACGTATCTTTCATCTTTAACCTCTCTCGTATTCAAAGGTTTATTTTTAGTTCCTATATGTCGTCAAACTAATTATATAAATAATGTAATCCATATTACAGAATTGCGTTAATCCAACTCCGCTTGCGTCGCATTTCTAAATAATGTCCCGATAAGGATTTATAAAATCACGGAAATACACAGCTTTCAACAGTCTTTTGGAAACAGCTAATTTATCTTTTATGCAGGCGTCTCTTCAGGTCAAATAGAAAAACTTTATCGAACTTCAAAAAGAGATAAAGCCTGACTCACGTTTTCGTAAACATGCTTATTCTGCGAGAGTTTGTTCTCTGACTTTTAGTTCTCCAAACACCAAAAGTTCTACAAATAAAACCAAAGGTTTCTCTTCTAGAAAGAGACGCATTAGCAAATGCTGATGCCCTTTAGAGAGATGAAAAGAACCGCGGATTTAGTTCTTAACCGGTAACAGTTTACTATTTAAAACACGATAAAAAAAGCAGACTTCTCTCTCCTTACCTTACATTGTCTGTATTGATGTAAAATATGAGATTGATTTGTTTATTGTAGATAATATTGTTGCAATTTTAATTGGATGTTGTTTTATTCACTTAAATTTAATCATCATATGTTCTTTTTGTGTACCTTTTCTGATGGTTGTTTGAAATGTTTTTTTAGTTATAATGTCTCTTACTACGCGGGTTTTATTTTGCAAAAGTTAATTCTTTTTATTTTATTTAGAAAAAACTAATAAAGAATTTTTAGGCTTGATTAGTAATTGACAATTTTATTGTTGCTCTTTAATTTTTTTAATTAAAGAAGTTTTTTATTATTATTTTTTTAATTTAGAAAATTAAAAAAAAAACTTCTTAATGTGTGTGTTTTAAGCTGTTTTCATGGCAAACATTCAAATTTTCGGTTCCTACGTATCATACCATTGATCAATTTCATCGAACGAAATGACATTGCACATTGAAAAAATTGTCGCCAAATGCTATCATTGTTATTAGAACTTGGTTCACGGGAACGATTTCCTATTGGTTGTATATCGCACATTTGGCGATGTCTTTTGATTTGACGAAATTGGTCGGCGGCATAATACGTAAGTACCATTTTTTGTTTGGCGATGTGATTAATATAATATAGAATTCTAAAAAACAAATTTAAGTTAAAATGGCTTATTTGATTGGAAGTTTAACACATTTTCTTACACAGTTGGACCTTTGTTTAATAAAGTTGCTAACGCATGAAAAAAAAAATCGTTATGTGGAAAAGTCGTTAAATAGAGATTCGTATTTCAATATTCTTCTGTTCTTGGTTCCAGGAAAAAGTTCGCAAATTAGAGTTTCGTAGAACGGATATTCGACTGTATTACAAAATTCTAAAATGAAAATTACGAGAATGCCTTTTCTTTTTTAGAAAAAATTATAAGATTACTGTCTGTAATTACCTAAACGTAATGCAACAATACTATTATATCTCTTGATTATTTCTTATCTTTCTTACTGCAATCGTCATCTGTGTTTTGGTTACTATCAAAGTAAATAGATTTCTGATTTCACTTCAAATGTATTAATTTGACAGTCAACGTAAAAAGTTTAGAGAAATTCGAATACTGAATGCATTTGATCAGAAATCTGCATCTGAGATTCTGTTCCACTATCTTATTACTTCATTTTTTTTCATTTATATATTTTTTACGGCATTTTTAAATAGCTAGAAAGTTATTAGATTAATATCGCTTATTTTCAATCTGTTTTAAGGTACATATTTAATTTAAATTGATTCTATTTATTTATTTTTTTTACTTTATTTTTAATTTGATTTTAAAAAAATTTAGTATTATTGATTAATTTTGTGAATTCAATAATTCCCATAAAAAAATTTTCAGCTTTTCATCTTTGCGTAGAAACTATCAATAAATTCCAAAGAACACATAATATTTCTAAAATCATACAAAAAATTTAAAGAAAAAGGAAAAAAAAAGAACTCAAGGGAAAATTATTTCCTTTTTAGTTCTTTTATTCAAAAATATTCCGTTTCAAAATAAAATTTTATTGACCATTTCTTTATTTACTTTGAAAAAATACAAATAGATTTAAATATTAGTCAACATATGTAGATATATTGAAACATTATACGTACTTACTGATAAAAAAAGGGAATTATTCCTTGTTTTATGGGCAAAGATTTTTCTCCCAAACATTTACTTATAAAAATCAAATCTGAAAAAAAATTTCAGTTACTCTTAAATTACTTATTTCCATATTAAAACAGAAACAGGAAATATTTCACTATAAAATATTTTATAATTTATTTTTGAATTATCCCTCTGTGTAGTATAACTAATAACTCCGTGTAATAATAAAACTTTTTATAACATACACTCAGACATGAAGAAATCTACTTTACTTTTATGTGCACATTCAGCAAATATTGTGTTTGGGGGGGGGGTGATATTTATTTATTTTTACAATCCATTTATAGGAATGAGAAAAAAATGCAAGGTAGTGGGACAAAAATATGCCATATATGTATATATAAATTCAAACTCAGTGGCGCAACAGCCCATGAGGGCCAGGGCCTACTGTTCCCATCCCGGTATACGTAACCATTGGGTGCTGAAGTGCATGAGCAGATATCCCGTCCAGGTGGTCAGTCTGAAGCGAGACCCCCAGTGCTAAAGTCCCTAACCCGCGGTCACTCGCGCCTGTTTTTGCTACCGTCGTTACTCGCGGGGTGTAGAGAACACCCCAAACTTTTAACACGTGTATTTAATTATGAAAATAAAATTAAGTCATTATGATACATATTTATAAAGTACAAGATGTTTTTTGTATTATACAAATAAAATTATTAAATTTATTCCATACAAATGAGACTAACATTAATTTAATCTTAACATACAAAATTTTTTCATTTTAAAACACATAATTTTATGTTTTTTCATAAACCAGTAAAACATATACCAGTAATAAATATACTTTATAGTTAATGAGATAATGGTAGTAAAAAGTATAGAAAAATAATATTTTAATCATTTTCCAAACATTCAGAGCAGACTGTATGCAAATGCTCAACTTCTCACGGGAGTTCTCAGCCCCCCAGATAAACTTTTGAAGGTCATTACATTCCAATCGTTCGAGAAAGAGGGATTGTATCAGGCCTGAAGGTTCAATGACCTAAAATGTGCATCTACAGAAAAAATCGTAGTTCTGCACTTTCTTTTTAGAATCCTGTGAGGATTTTCTTGTTGCTGGGGTGTACAGAACACCCCGCACGAGTAATCGCGGGCTAAGCAAGCTTGGTACTCATTTATCGACCCACTGCAGTAGGGATGAAAGGTTGAGTCGACCTTGCTCATCCTTGGAAAAGAACCCGGACCTGTGGCGTGGAAGCGCGATGCGCTACCACTCGACCACTGGGCATATGTATATACATAAACTTTAATTTTCATTTACAATACCATTTTTTGTAGAAAGATGATAAACAACTACATTTATTATTTTTCAAACTGGACTGACGAAAATTTTTTTTTAATGGATGTCAATTAATTGCAAATATAATCAACTAATTATCATCTATTCCATAAATTCTTATTTCTTTTCAAAATTTATTTTTTTTATTTATTTACTTTATTTTAAAATAATTCTATTTAACTTTTAATTTTACTTAACAATGGACAATGATAATTTATCTGATTTTCTTGCTTTCTGCTTTGCAAAAATTTATATTTTTCAGTTTACAAAATGTTTATATTTAAGTGGCGCTACAAAATTATGCGATATATTACTCAGATTCTCAATGGTATTTATGAATTTCTTGTCATAAGCTTCTTATGGGCTATTTTATTTAAACTCTTATGGAAACAAAATGAAGCATCATGATGAGTGTGGAGATAAATGATGAAATCGAATATACGTAAAAGTGTGCAGGTATAGCAAAATTATTAAACGCAAATATAAAGATTCTTTTAAGGCTATTATATTTTCCCTTTAGTTGTAACTCAGAACTCATTATTTTACGGTTATTAATAAAATTTATAATCATCTCAAGTTTTTCAGAATCCCTTAGTTAAAAAATTCATCTAAATGAAGTGATAAGTCGATAAGGTGTGCTTAATTCTTTTTTGCTATATTTTGTTGAAGAGAAATGAATAAATCAAACTTTTAAAATAGTTTATCGAAACAATTTGTAATGTTTTCGGATTAATACAATTTTTCGCAAATATCAATGAAAATGGATTTTTTAGAGTTAATTGCTAATGCCCAGAGCAAAATTGTTGATTCATATAATGTTATTTTAACGATATTCTGTATAAATAAAACAGTTTTATGTAATTTGAAATATAATTTATGGGAATTGTAAGACTGTTAATAGAGGAATTATTTAAAAATGAAATCTTTCCACTTTAAGGCTACAGTACCCTAAAAATTTCAAACATACCGAAAAAAACTTTTGCATTTGCTTGTGGCTCATATTTTATTGGGAGGCTTTACACCAAATTTCAGATCGATAACGAATTAGTTTTTCAGATATTTGAAGCTTTCTAAGCTTAGATTTTGGTTTCGGTTTCATTTTAAAGCATTTTTTCACTCTAAAATTAAATTAATTAAAAATATTTTTACGCACAATCAACTCTTTCAGGTATGAAATGGTTATTAATTTCAATTTTCATTACTAAAATAATTTCTGCTTGATTTTGTTTTGAATTTTTCGAGTTCTCATAGTTACTTAATTAAGATTGATTTCAAGGTCAATTTTTGTTTTTAAAAAATAGCTAATGTAACTTAGAAGTTTTTTCATTAATTTTTTCCTGTTGAGAGAATGACACGGCTAAAACTTTAACAGGTTGCTGTGAGAAACAATATTTGGGAGAGATTGAATATTACTGAATATGATACATCGAAAAACCAGCCCTTCGCTGGTACTGCAATAAGACTTTCGAATACAAGTATTCTGACTACAAGTATTGTAGATAAAACTGAATACTTCCATGACATGGCTAACTATATTATAGTAAACATATTGTGGTACGATATTATGGTATTTGAGTTCTTGTTGGACTGCTTTAAAACATGCAAAACTTCCCCAATTGAAAACTAAAAAAAAAAATAAATTTTATGTACAAATCTGGGGATTTTTAGCTTAAATTAGTATCATTATTAAGTTATACATAAATGCTTTGTGTTTCAAAACTTTAGTGAAAATATTTTGTTAAGATTAGGCTGAATAATTGGTCATCAAAACAAATACAATCAATATTATGCAAAAATATATTTTGAATAAAAAAATTATCTTTATTTATAATTAATCAAAGTAGCGTTTGGATATAAAACATAAGTTCGAAAATAACATATTTAGAAAATTAGAGTTTTACAGGCATTATAGGTTTTTGTTTTATGCCTTTACAATCTTTAAATGCGTTTTTCTCAGACTTCTAATTTTGAAAATGTAGGTGTTTTCTAATCCCTAAGGTTTTTTTCTGTTCAAGATAGAGTCTTGAAATTTTTTGTAGATACTCCCAAACGTAGGTTTTATGAAAGTAGGAATGGATTTAGATCTCAGATCTCTGGTTTTTTCTTTACAAAATACTAAAGTTAATGTTTTAAAAAATTTCGTGTTTTTTCCAGGTTTAGCTAGAAAAATAATTATTAAAAATCAACAAGGGAACAGATTTTAAAATCCATACTCTCTTGTTTTCAGTAATCTATGAAATATAAATCACTTAAAACAATTAAAAATTTTAAAAATTGGGCATTTTATAAAAGTTTGGAAAAACTTCAAAAATTCCTAATTTTTTAAAATTGTAAAATAATGGCTGGTCAAACAGATTTTTTTCTTTCAGAATCAACTTAATAATATAATCTGAATATAAAACATAAATTATTTTTACTGTCAGAGTCTCCAAAAAATACTTTTGAAAAAGGGCACTGTGTAGTCTTAAAAAAGAATATTTTAGTTTTTTTTTTTGTTGTTAATAAAGAATACTTCAATTTTTCTTTTATAAAAACTTATTAAACATTTCAGTTTGTTATTGAAAAGATTACTGAAAATGTTAAGAGATATACAGTTTGAATTTTTATATATTATACATTTTTTTACTGCTTTCCTGTCAGTAGATTTTAAAAATCTGTCTGTTCTCTTTTTCTCTCTCGGTCAAAACAATGAAAAAAATATGAAATTCATATTATAAAGATTTACCCTGGAAAAATTCTTTTTCGTGAAAATTGAAACATTCGGGAAAATGTAAAATTCTTCATAATGTTCAAAAATACTTCTTTACTTTCGCTCATTCATGAAAACGTTTGTGTTTGCAGTATAACAAATTTAAATATTTTCCCCTACTTTTCCTTTATTTTGAATTTTCGGAGACGAAGAGAGAAAACTATGAAAAGGGGAAAAGTAACAATTTCAGCTATTTTTCAGAATCGTTTAGATATTTATCTTTCAAGGAAATAAATTTAATTCTGGAAAATATCTCTTAAATGTCTTTCGATTTGTTTTTACATTTACAATGTAAATGAAATTATTCATTTTATGTTGTTTGAGATGTTTACAAATTGAGAGATTTCTGAATTTTTAAAGACAAGTTTCAAAAATATTAATGATCTCTAATTTGAAACATTTAGAGTGGAGTTTTCCTCAAATATTTATGACCACGATAGCTTAGTGATTATGGTTACAAACGCATTGTTTTTGTCAAGTTGTTTCTTCGAAACAGTCTAATAGTCATGGTCATGGTCATGAACTCGTGGCCGGCGTTATTTCTGGTCGCATTATCGTATTATCACCTCTCCCAAGCAGAAGGTGTAACGCACGTTAAATCGGTCGAGGCTCAAAGTAATCACGTTGGTGTGAAGAGGAAGTAAAAAAATAATAGGGTGCTAGCACTTCTGACTGTGGTTCAGAATTACTAGTTCCGTCGGCAAAAACTCTAGGGCATCTTCGAAGTGCGACGTTAAACAATCAATCTTCCAATATTTATACTTATTCTTATTGAAATTGTATCTTAATTAAGTATTTATGGAAGATTTATCTAGTTTCTTACCTTAATTGTTTATTCGAAATACCTACAATCCATTAAGTTGTTTCAATTCAAGAATGGCTTACAATTTATAATGTATTATACTTGCATTATAAAATGCATTTTTATACATTTTATCTATTCACTATCAGCAATGATCTTCAATTATTTATTTTAAAGCTGTTGGAGATCTAAATGAAACACATTTTTCTGATAACCATACAAAATTAATTAATGTAATCTGGATACTGATCATAACAGCTATTAGCTTTTGTTTCAATCAGATTTACTACTACGATAGAGATGGTTTAACGAAATAGCAATATAATTCAGAAAAGAAAAATATTTTAATTTATAATACACAAAACAAGTTGTGTAACATGATTTAGAAGTATTTTTATTGTTATAGATTTAAAAATTGACTTGTTATTTCTTTTACAGATATAAATTAATAACTCAAAAGATTAAATTCCTCAAATGCAAATTATATTAAATATTATTTCAAGCTATTACGTTTTGTAAAAATCGTTTTAAGAGAAACGTGGAAAAAAACCGAAATTTATATCATGACTTGAACAACTGCTTTTCGGATGATATTGACGTAAATTATTCTGTACTAAAACAAGAAGTGTTGAAATGAATGCTGATTGTGGCAGCAATTTTGTAAACATTATGTGATAAAAAATTCATGCTTGACCCTCTCTTTTAATGCTTTGAGCAGACTTATCAGCTTTATTGAAGGATGAGATATCCAAAAACTCCACAAAAAAATAAAAAATAGAAATATCCGAAGGTTTTTTTTTCACAGCTAAACATATATCAGATATTTCTCAAGTTCAAACAAATAATAAAAAAAATCAATAAATGAAAATGATAACATTTTATAAGCTGTATATAAAGCGTTTGTCAATATAATTTTAATATAATAATATGAATAAATGAAATATGAAATAATTTCTTGGTTTTTTTAAATTGCTCAAGTTTATCAAAATAAATTGCATAGTTTGAATAAATAGAGAACGTTTTTTAATTATTATGAATCATAATTTCATTAACATTTTATAAAACCATGAATATTTACCGTAAATTCCGACGTATAACACGCACTTTTAACATTAAAAGTAAAAGCGAAATTTAAGGGTGCGCGTTATACGCCGGGTATAAAAATGATAGCTTTAAAATTTTTTTAAAAAATGAGCATGGAAAAAAATTAGACTTCTAGATGGGTCGTAATACTGTTCCTTTAAAAGAAATGTGGCATTCCTCATGAGCTTAAATGGTTGTAGTTTCAGAAGTATATCCCCCCCTCTAAAGAATGGAATAATACCTCGAATAAATGACTTCAAAACATAAGAGCATTGCAAGCATACACTTCAGGTTTCTTCGTAAAAAAGGGGGTGCGTGTTATATGACGAATATACTGAAAAACTAAAAATAATAGCTTGAAAGTATAGGTGCGCGTTATACGCTGGATTTTACGGTAATTACTAACGGCGGATGCAGTCAACCAGTGTTAGGTGAAGGGGCGCAGGTTCGAGTCCTTATTTTTTGGAAAACCACCATGAGGGATAATGAGAACTAGATCTCAAAAATACTCACTAAGTAAGGTGTGGAAATTAAGAGAGAAGAGAACCAGTTCACGTGTTATCCCCATCACTTCATTATGATTCAGGATTACAAGGTCACCGTCTAGAGCAGGAGTGGTGAACCTTTATAGAACAGCGTGCCTTTTTTTTCTAGAGAAATCTTTAATGAGGTATAGATGTGCCATCAAATAATTTTGACTTGCGATTATTGGGAAAATTATAAAACTAAACACTAACAACATTTACTACGAAAAAAATATGTTTTCCCCTGTATAGTAGTAAATGTTTTAGTTATACGTGTAATTCAAATTAAAGTAACATTAGTGCGACTTGTTGCAGATTAAATGACAAATAATAGGATTGTAAGGTGTTACTTTTAGCATAATGCATGCTGAATCGGAATCATCTGCCAAATGTTTTCTAAGAGTGAGTCTAATGTTATTCATCTCTGAAAATAATGACTTGCAAGCATAGGTAAATGAAAATATGTTTGATATAGCATGAGCCATCTTCTTAAAACAGTTAAATGTGTCTGTGGAATCTATTTTACAAACGATGTTCGACATGCAACAGTTCCAGAACATAAAACACATATCACTTTGTCGCCTTTACTAATCATGCCATATTTCTTGGTCCACCAAGTTTGTTACAATAACTATCTTGCACGTATAGATTTTTTTTTTGTTAAACTAGTCAAGTTAAGTAACGGTTAGTAATCGTAAATACAACACAAATAAACTTTAAAATACACTAGTGTCAACGAAATTTACCATGCTATGCGTAGACAAGCTTCGCATCGTTAGCATTTGCTGTCCACGACGTAACTAACTCAAGAAAATAACAAACGAGTGTGCGCCGCATCGTGAACCAATCACTCACGTTTGATCGTAATACTTCAATATAGTGAACTTTGTTATTTTCAACTAAAATGCAAACCGCTTTGATCGGTGGCGTGCCCAAATTATTGTATCGCGTGCCATTCGTTCGCCATCCCTGGTCTAGAGCAATTGCATAATTTTTGTGAACAATATAAACTTCTAAGTTCAACTGACTTTCTCTTTTTCAAATTTTTCTGATATTCAATAAACTTGTTTCCTAAGGTATTTACAAGATAGAAATCTATTACAATATTATTCTATTATATTATGAAAATATATTGCGCATAATTGTTTGGGCTTTAAAAATATTGTGGAATTTACAATTTTTTTCTAATTGAATAGAATTTATTCACAAAAAACAAAATTATATTTGTACATTTTCCTGTAGAATTTTGATAAATGAGGTAGATACGTATATATATATATATATATATATATATAGTGTGTTGCTTATCGCGCGCGCGCGGTAAAATGTTATTTCTGGAAATCCTCCTTTTTACAATTATCTTTTGAAAGATTAAATTTCTATTATTTGTCAAAATAGATGAAAGTTCAACATATCTGTGTTGTTTATATAAATTTTAGAATTTATGCGAAAATATTTCACATTAACACAATTTTTAATTGCCAGGAACTTTACGTAATTTTCAAAACTTATGTCGAATATATTTTCGGAAAAACATTACGAGAAGATGAAAATCATGCAAACGATTTTTCTTTTTTTAAAAAGTACTCAAAAATTGCTCATCTTGTTAAGATTAAAAAAAATATATTCTATTAATTTAATGAGATACAAAGCACCTTTTTAAAATAAAGTATAAAATCTTAAATCATGATCTTCTGATTTTACTGCCGATTACCCAATAATAGTGCAAAATTACGCCATAGATGGAAACGCATGCAATTAGTAGTAATCTTAGAATGATATCTATTTTTCAGAAATGCATAATCTTTTATGAAAACAAAGCTTACTTATATTTAAACATTATTTAACTCAAAGTTTCTAGAATATAGAATGAGCAATGTTATTTTTCTGTAACATATACGCATCACAAAACTAATTCACGCTCTTTTAGTGTGTTTTTATTCTAAAAAAGTATTATATTCAGTTGCTTTTGCTCTAAAATTTACTTTAAGTATTTATTTCCAAAGGTAACCAAATGAAAATGAATATTTTTATTGATGTACATTTCCCAGTTAACCTTAATTAATGAAAAAAAGCAAATATTTTAAATGAACTATTTTGCAAAATAATATAGCATTGCATTATTTAATTGAAAAATTTCTTAAAACAAGGGAAATGTTATATAAAAACTATTCACTTCTACTATTTGGAAAATCTTTCAATTTATCATTTTACATAATTTATATATGATATTTTTCCCTGAGATTTTTTACAAAATTCCTAATAGACTTTATAAAAACATTTTACTTTTTTTTACTTCCCAAAATATGTACAAGAATTTTTTGATTCTAAAATATCAATAAATACGAATGATTAGAAAAAATATTTGCTGTTTCTTAATTTCTATTAGCAAATTTTATATACAGAATTAAATTTCAATTATAAATTTCAAATAAATATATTAAATTTTGAAAATATTTAAAAATTCTTGAATTTTTTAAAAGTAGTTCACGATTTTCTTTACATTTTCTTTTTACTTTCTTCAACTATTTAAAGCTTAAGCATTGTATATATTTAAATGTATATCACAAATTATTCTAAATTATTTCCCATATTATCATCTTACATTAGGGTAATATTTGTTATTTTATGCAACATGATAAGTATATACCTTATTTACTTGAATCTAAGCCGCAGCCCAAATTCTCAAAATATTTTTGTGAAACAATATTATTATCTTTTCTAAGCCACACCCCCAGGTCTCTACACGTTTTTGAGAAAGAATGAAAAAAAATGTGTAAAAGGTTCATCACACAATATCCAATACTGCAGAAATTTAGAAAAAAAAATTAATCAGAAATAATTAGAAGTTAATAATTAATTTATTTTACCAGTATTAAAAACTTACAAATACAAATATGAACCTATAATTACTCTAAACGTCAATATAATGTTTCGAAAATGATTTATCACTCCCATTGTCACAGAAGGTTTAGGAATTGGTGCTGAAGTCACCATTTTCCCACACGGTGAAACACATTTCCACATTTGAAATGCAATATTGTTTTAAAAGAATTATTAAAGATTGCTGAGCGCTTAAGAAGCAAAAATTATATGATTTTGTTTACGTCATTGACGTATATTTGTTTCATCCGTGTCAAATTTTCAATGACCGCTGCTCTGTTTCCGTTATTTTGCTTATAAAAGTGCCTCCTTTTTCATATTTGCTTCAAAGTGAACTCGTCTGAATGCTATTACCGATATCTTTTATGTTTAGGTGATTAAAAGAAAGCTTATACAAAAAAATTTCTTAAGTGCAAGCAGACAATGACGCTTAGGATAGACTGAATACTGGAGATAAACTGTGGAATGGAATAAGTCATCGATGTAAGCGGCCAGAATGGACGATAACATTTTTCCTTTTGAAAGGGTGGAAATTCAATTTCTCCCCTCCAACAAATACTTTGCCTCCGATTCTAAGCCGCACCCGATTTCCAGTACCATTAACACTGGAAAAATTGAGTGGCTTAGATTCGAGTAAATACGGTAACATGATACAACAGGATGCAAGAATTATCCGTATAACACGCACTTCTAACACAAAAAATAAGAGCGAAATTTAAGGGTGCGCATTATACTCCGAGTACAAAAATGAGAGTTTTTTAAAAAAAAAATCAATTAGACTTCTACATTGATCGAAATACTGTTTATTTAAAAGAAATAAAATTCCTTATGAACTTAAAGGGTTGTAGTTCTAGAAGTACATTATTATTTTTTTTTCCCTAACGCTTGGAATAATACCTCGAATAAGTGACTTCAAAACATAAGAACACTGCGCACAAACACTTCAGGTTTCTTCGTACAAAAAAAAGGGGGGTGCGCATTACATGGCGAATATACCTTAAAATTAAAAATTGCAGCTTAAAATTATGGATGTGTATTCTACTTCGGTGCGCGTTTTACGCCGGATTTTACAGTATATAATACCGAGTGAAATTAATACGAAAATTAGAAGAGAGGGAGACGGTGCCAGCTCAAGAATAATCCTCGTCAACTGATTGAGGTATTACATAATAAGGTCCGCGTTACCAATAACTTATATAGATCCACAGCAAGGCTTCTTAGTAAATTGCGATTTTATACGTGGTAGCGAAATTAAGCTGTCCAAGGAATTGCGTGGATTTATCAAAAATTTAAAGCTATGAATGATTATATAATTGCAAATAACATTTCAAAAAAATTAAATAAAGTATAATTGATCATTTAAGGCCTCGTCTGAGAAGATTTAATATTAAAAACACTTTTCTTCAAATTTTGGTGTCGCGGCAAAAAAATGGAGCTTGTAAGTACTTTATATAAAATATTAAAATCAATCATTTACTAATGAATGTTCAAGAATTTACTCGGTTATCCAGCAACATAAGTTAAAAAATTTTTTAAAAAAAAAAATTGAATTAATTTGATTTTTGGATTAGGAAAGAATTTTCAAGTCTTTCCAAAATGGCATAAAATATTTTGTATTATATATTTCTGTGAAGCGATATTTACAGCAGTATTGTTTAGAAAATAGAAAAATTGTTGAACATTATAAATCATTGAGGATGATTTAAGTGATGCACAGAGAATCAAAGTTTCATGCAAAATTTTTAATGTTCTGTGTTAAATAACTAAGTTGACCCAAACTGATCTCTTTACGAATATATAACCCTATCTTTAATGATTGTAAAATCAATTTCTTTATAACAACTTTATCATTATTTAAAAAAAAAAATACTTTTTATGCTTATTTTTAATTTACATAACATAATTACCCAATTCGTGAAGATATTTGCTCCTGTAAAAAAAAAAAAGATTGCATGTAATTAAAAAATTCGAGAAGGTCCGTTCTATTATAAACTCTCACTGATGTTAATTTTAACGAGCGATGAGTTCTAAAAAATAAATGAAGTATCAGATAACTATATACGTATTTATATTTATAATCGCTCCAAACGTCCACATCAAGGTTATTCTATTAATAATAAATGACTGCTGATTACTAATACCATTCTATCGTTTTATTTCCTTTGACACAGTGTGACTACAGAGGTTCAGGCAACTTCTGCATACTTAATTAAGAAGAAATACAGGGTTTTTATCCCAGCGGTCGATAAAGAGAGAATGCACCAGAAAGAACATCCTGTCAGCGGTTTGATAAATTAAGAAATGCATACTTATATTAATAAAAATCAACAACAATTTTATTAAAAGAATATTTATTGCCGATTGATTACAATCACAAGTAGCTGATTAAGTCATATTACAGATCAAGAAAGAATTCTGGTTTCAAAATCGAACCCGAGCCACTTTCAAAAGATTCTCTCATAACTGACCTTGACAATAAATAGCTGTAGTCCGTGTGTAAGGCCATTCGTTAACTGAACGAGTTTACAAAGGAGAAAAAAAAAAGAGAATACACGGATAAAATAGTCGTGGTTGTAAAATTCATCAATTTTGATACTGCCTAGCGGTCTTCATGGCCTTGTATGAGCGGATAGGCAATTTATCCACCTTTTCTATTACACAGCATGCAAGTCGTGTACCTGCGTTTCCTGTCTTCAAACTTTCGTCGTTGCTACCTAGACCTAAATCGTCTGCATTAGAATGGATCTGAAAAATAAAAGCCATTTTAAAGAAATTTTCATCAATAATATATCATACTTAAATTTTACTTCAACTTTTAACCACGTTAATAATTTTAAAAATGTTTCACAATTAATGATAATTCATGTAACAAAAAATAATAAAACATAGTGTGCCTTTTTTTGCTGGAAGAATTATAACTCGCTTAAAACTTTTGTAAGTGCAACGAACAATACTAAGTAATGTCCACTACACATATCAGTGCATGTTATGTAAGAAGACTGCATCATCAGTCTTAAATAACATTAGAAATAAAGAGCACTCCTTTTTTCTTTCCTGTCCATTAAATAATTATCTTCTTCAAAACCGCACCTTGATAAAAAAAAATAAGAGAGAACCGATGTTTTATATAACAAACAGGTACGCAGTGCTTATATAAAAAATAAAGCTTTTCTCTGATCGAATCTTTGTAAAAGTAACAGTCATGTTTTTAAAATCTTTATAGCAAACTGGTTACAATAGGATATTATGTTGGAGTGACTGTGTAACATGAACAAAACGAAAACTATAGAACACTTTTTGAGTAATAAAAGCTAATACAAAGTAATAAACTATTAAGGGATTGTTCTCAAAAGGTATAGAAGCTAAAAAACAAACCCGATGCATATCGTTATCAATGAGAAAATGTTTAAACATCACTGCAGGTAAACATTATTAAAAAATTATTCCTTTATTTTTTAGCATAAAAGTGACAGTTTTGTTCAAGTACTCAAATTTATAAAGAACATTAAAAATTCTGCATACTGAACGCATAATTTCCTGTTTAAACGAAGAATTCTTTCATTAATTAATTACCTTACTTCAAAATATAAATTTAATGTGATAAAAAATAATAAGTTTTTTTTTTCACTTTTTTAAAGAAATTAAATAATAAAGTTAATAAGTTTCAGTTAAAAATTAAATTATTACGCATCGTTCTTCAAATAATCGGGTTTGTCGCATGCTTGTATATGTTGCTCTGGTGTAACAGAGAGAGAGAGTTAGCGTATGAATTATCTATATATCGTAACATACATCCAGCTAATTATTTAACGTATTTATATATAGACTGTCATTCAGCTGCTTTAGATGATGTAAATTTATATTCTATTCAGAATAAAAGTCATCGCCTTCATTTGAGCCTTTTATTTTTCATTACCTTAATTCGAATCCCTCATATAAAGAACCTTTTGAAATGCTAACTTATAAGCGAAAGTTAAAATATAAAGTGAGCCAAAAAGGTATCAAAAACCTTTGGGAATTTCTAAGTTTTAAATTATGTATATCCAAAATATAGAGCATCATGTGTTCGAAAGATTCAGATCATGTAGCTTCTGCTAAAAGAATAACAGCTTAATTGAGAGTAAGTAAGTAAAACTAACTCGGGAAAAAATGTATTCCTCCAAATATATAATTATAATAAAAGTTATAATGTACATCAATTACATATGGTGATAATATTGAAAGATCAAGCACAAGTTTTGCTCGTCCTAAATCTTAATAATAATCTTATCACAATAAATCTCTTATCAAGAAACTTACCACAATAGCTTTTCCAATCACGGCATATGGACCTTTCAAGGAAGCCACAGTATCGCTAAAAACTAAGTTAGCTACTCCGTGGTCATCGCATTCAATGTTACCTAAGTCTCCAACGTGCCTAATGAAGAAAAATAAAGAGTAATATAATCTCTCTTTATAGAAGAAAAAATATGTTGCTGTAATAAATTTATTTATACATAAGATATATAGCTAGTAAAAATGGGCCGTAAAAAGTTGAATTCAACTGAAAAGGAGCACCAAGAACGATTTGCATGGGGCGGCGCCCGGGGGAGTGCCAGTGCTTTCTGGAAAAATTCGCTTACGTCACAGATCATGATGTTATAGATTTTTTTCAGTAATTTCCAGAAGCATCCATATGGTCACTCCAACTTGGTTGTCGCCAAATTTGATCGCCAAAAACGATGCTAACTTGATGTCAAACAGATTGCGACATTTTTTGTGAATGTTATGCTACAGTAGAACGACATAATACATGTAAATTACAGTTTTAAAATTTGAGCAATGAGTATGAACAGTTGTATAATTTGTAGGCTGACAGGGGGTAGACCTCTCCCTAGTGGTATTTAAAACTTCTATTGATTATTAAATCAAATAAAATAGTAGGAATAATTTTTTTTTAATTTATCGGAGGTACAACTTATGAACTATAAGAATTTTTACAGAGACGTTTAGTTAATAACATATTTCTCACATTTGGAATAATGCAATGTGTAATAGGT
>BMAV01026537.1:66095-133482 GCA_019973955.1 Trichonephila inaurata madagascariensis | reverse complement strand
TAATTTATAATTTTCTATCTTTATTTTTATTTTGATTAATATATTAATTTCGTTGCTAAAGAGATTCACATTTCTTATAATTCAGAACTTTTCTCATTTGTTTAATTATAATCTTTCTTTCACACACACACACACACACACACACTCCCTCATGAAATAAAAAAAATAATCTTACAATCACAACAAACAAGCTAAGTTTTTTTGTAAATAAAATATACATATTATTTGGCTTTGCTGAAAATTCTAAACATTGATAAATATTTTTCTTCTAATAAATATCTCAGCCAAACGTGAACTAAAGATAATAATTAGAATATTCCACGATGAAAATAGTTCGAATAAAAATTGCTCTAGCATCAACATAACTTTTACCTCATGCATTTGACCTAAAACAGAAATTGAAATTCAGAACTTCATGCAATCTGGAAGGATACTTTCAAAAGCTAAAAGTAATTTTAAGCTAAAATTTCAAAATAGCAATTGTTGCAAGAAATACTCAAGGAAGGATTTCAAATAATGAAATAAAATTAAAAAAAAAAAAAAAAGAACAGCCAACTCATTTTGATCCAGTAGCTGTTATATTAAAATTCATTTAGCAATTAGAAGCGGATAATTCCGGTTCTAACTCGAAAAATAAATTCAAGGGGAAAAAATTTCCTAGTTCAACATTATGTTCATCCAGTTGCCGGCCTTTTTTAATCGGAATTCTTTCCATTTACAAGCAATATGATAAACACTTTCAAGGTTATCTAACGCAATATATTTCGAGTACGCTTTTTTTTTTTCATTTGGTTTTATCATGTCAAGGAATAAAACTGTGCTCAGGATCATTTTAAAATTAGTAATCACGCGCAAACTGTACTTCGCACGTAAAACCTATATTTGGCATTAAATAAGAGAGAATATCTTTAAAATTATAATCATAGAATAAATTATAACGTATGGATGAATTTTAAATAGAATAAAACAAGAAAGTTTTAACATATCGGCCAGGAAAATATTATATTTGAAAATGACTTTTTTTCATGGCGTCACTGAATACACACAAAGTGTTTTCGCGTTATTTCTAAAGCTTGCAGTATAGTTTTTTTTATTGAGAACATTTATAAACCCCGTGCACCACAACATGAAGGATTACAATCCAAACATCCATGCTTTCTACGGGACTCGAATCCAGGTCCTACACAGTACCGTTTGATTGATTGAATATTAACGTCGCAGTGTTCAGCTACTCGAGGGCTTTTGGAGACGGACCACGTAATTTTGAACCATGGTCAAGTGACGTGGACAACACCTGAGCTGGCACCCCCCTCTTCTAACTACCACACCACACCAACAGGAGGACGTTTCAGCTCTCGACAGATTTAACGTGAATCGCTGCCCTACACGGCGGATCTTTAGTGGTACTGGGCTCGAACTCGTGACAAGGCAAGCCACGATCCGATTCCCATACCACTCGGCTACTGCGGCCACCCCCTACGGCACCGCAGTCAGCGTCACTAACCACCACTATATCGGATGGGAGGCTGCATGTAGTGGGTTGGACGTTGAAATTAAACTAATTGTGGCAAAATGGGGGTTGTGTTCAATGTGAAACCTCTGTTCGTGAAACAATTATTAAGTTAGATTACACAGAGACAAAACATATCGTAAGCAAAATTAATGGGCAACGAAAATAGGTTTTTCATGACGAACACTTTTTTTTCGTCAGTTGGCCACTACTGAAGATGTTTGGTTGCTAGGGGACGCTTCTGCTGTTTTGGACAGACAGTTACAGTTATTAATGGCAACAGCGGTTACACGCTTGAAAGCTTAAATTTTAATTTTCAATCACTGATAGAATTAAAAATACCATAAATAATAACAGCTATTCTTTTTTTTTTAAATTTTATATTTTGGGGAGTAGTGTGACATTTAATAACATATTAATGAAAAGAATTCAAAAAAAAGAAAGAATTTTACGTTATAAAACAATTTTTAAAGAATTCAAGAAAAAGAGAAATTCAATTTTATAAATATAATTGAATTTCTTTCTCTCTCTCTCTCTCTCTCTATATATATATATATATATACAACTAGATTGTAGTATGTGTAGTCTCATAATTTTAATATAAGATTTATTAATATATATGTATAAAAAGTGTAGAATATCAAACTAAAATGCCCTTATTGTATTAAAAATAAAGCAAAATATATAGCTTTTAAATTAATGTTATAATAATTCTTTCTTATGATTATAGTTGCATAAATTAGAACAAGATCTCATAAACAAATACATTGAAATTGTTAAGCTGAATTAAAGTAACAATAGAAATTGTTTAAAAAACTTAAATTTTGTAATGCATGTATTTTCCAAAATCTACAAAACGAATTTAACTTGAGGTGAAATAAAAAAAGATTTAAGATCCGAAACATTGAACAAAAATTTCTTAGATTAGCCAAAAACTGCATATTTTGGGAACAATTCAAAAGTTGAAATAAATGTTATAAAAACTAAACAATAAGAAATTGTAGTTGTGAATACTTGTAAAATTCTAATTTTAACGTTCCAAAAAACATTCATTTCATATATTTCTTCTTCAATAGTACCAAGAAATTTAGTATACTGCAAATTGTTTAATATGTTTTCCTTTAAAATTTTTAAGATAATTTTTTCTGCTGAAAATTCTAAATTCAATTAACTAATTGTACTTGAAGTACATAATGAATGCATAATTAAATTGTTTTTAACAACAAATACATGAAGTTAAAAACAATTTGAAGAAAACCACAACTGAAGAACGAAGAGAAAAAGACAAGTGAATTACATTTTGAGAACAACTTTAAATATACCCTTACAACAGTAAAAGAAAAATTCGACATTCTCTTTGAAGTTCTTAAGATTTCATCAGAATTAAGTTTCAAGAGCAGAAATTTAAAAATAAATTATTTGAACTAAACATATAAAACAGTTGATGAGAATTTACTATCATATTGCTCGATAAATCATTCCAGAGTGAGCTTACAATTTGCGCAAATCTTAACTTAATATTCTGAAGGAGTAAAGTTGCACAATTTACGACCATCTTTTCTTTTTCACCTGTTTTACGCTTTGGAATGCAACAAAACGACTGCTAGACATATCTCTTTAAATAACTCCAAAGTGGTATTTTTTGCTGTAATTATATATAAATGCGTGTAGACACCAATCTGATTGAGACGAAGTTCATGGGAAATGGTTTTCACATACGACC
Organism: Trichonephila inaurata madagascariensis; assembly: GCA_019973955.1. Taxonomy (NCBI): domain Eukaryota; kingdom Metazoa; phylum Arthropoda; class Arachnida; order Araneae; family Nephilidae; genus Trichonephila; species Trichonephila inaurata. Next base: position 130,249 of record BMAV01026537.1, on the reverse strand, counting down.
TCTTATAAAATGATGTGAGGTTTATATAAGTTCCATCTAAAAAAATCGTAGGAAAAATACACCATTATAATAATCTCAAATTACACGGTTTGCATAGCAAAGGGCAAACGATTTTATTTTCTGAATAATTTCGTAAAAAAACTTTAAATACAGAGAAGAAAATATTTTCAGTTAAAATAATATTAGTTTAAAATAGTGTCCCAGTTTAATTTTAATTTCACTAACTTGATACAAACGGGTAGTTTTTCTTTGAATAAATGTTACCTGATCTAACTCGGTATTCTGTTCTTATTGATTTCTTTCTTTAAAAAAATATACAAAATTGTATTTTTTTTAAAAAAAAGGCATATATTAATCCCTCCCCCCTATTTTAAGAGAAAAATTTCATAGGACTATTCAACAGATATATAATATGGTATTAATAGAAGCGTATATCTTAAACGAGTGACATATCGTCGGTCTAATTATCAGACTGCGTAACTCCATTTGGGATGTTAATTTGATACAGTAGGGCTAGTCGTCAAGTTGTTGTTTATGTTCGCCAAGATAGGCGATAATATTACAATATGGTTTACTTTGATATTTTTATCGTGCGATATTGTTACAAATTTTGTGTAATGAACGCTTAAATAATTTATGTCTGGAAGTGTAATACATTAATATCACTTTCTGTTGTATTTATTTTATGTTAAAATCTTGCCACCACCTCTCCCTTCGAAATCTAGGTTTATTATGAAATAAAAAAATAGTGATTACACTGATCGAAGGAATAAATTAAAAGCGGAGCGCGCCCTGTGGCATGGCGTAGACAAAACAAAAGGGAAACGCTAGGCCGTCATCTTGAATTTCATGTAACCCGACAACAACCACTGCTTGGCACGATTAAGGAATCGCGCCAAAAAGCTCTTGGCACGTTGCACTCCTATATTAAATCAGTTACACCGTTGGAGTTACGCAGTCTGATAATTAGGCCGACGATATTCAAGCGGGAGAGTGAGTGCGTATTAACGTCGCACTGTTATGCTACCCGAGGGCTTTTGGCGACGGACCTCGTGATTTTGAACCATGGTCAAGTGACGAAGACGACACTTGACTCTTCCACACCACAACAACGGGAAGGCGTTTGAGCTTCGACGGATTTAATGTGCATCGCCCACTTACACGGCGACTCTTCAGAGGTACTAGGCTCGAACTGGTAACACGCCGGTCTCGAGTCCGTTACCTTGACTTCTAGAGTACCGCGGCCTTATTCTTACATACAAATTTTTTAAATTGCTTACATTTATCAAAATTGTAAATTTTTATGAAATAAAAAAATTGTGATTACACTGATCGAAGGAATAAATTAAAAGCGGAGCGCGCCCTGAGGCATGGCGTAGACAAAACAAAAGGGAAACGCTAGGCCGTCATCTTGGATTTCATGTAACCCGACAACAACCACTGCTTGGCGCGATTAAGGAATCGGTGTATAACACGCACTTTGAACACAAAAAATAAGACCGAAACTTAAGGGTGCGCGTCATACGCCGGGTATAAAAATGATAGCTTTAAAAATAGCAAAAGATATGAACATAAAAAAAAAAAACTTTTCTTCTACATGTATCGAAACACTGTTTATTTAAAAGAAACGACTTGCCTTACGAACTAAAAGAGTTGTAGTTCTAGAAGCATACTATTTTTTCAAAAGTTTGGGATAATACCTCGAATAAATGATTTCAAAACATAAAAGCAATGTATACTAATATTTCAGATTTCTTCATTAAAAAGGGGGTGCGCGTTATACTGCGAATATACCTAAAAATTAAAAAAATCAGCTTGAAAGTATAGGTGCGCGTTATACGCCGGTTTTTTCTGTAATTAAAAAAACAATCGATTAAAATGTACATGGATTTTCACCTCTTTGAAGCTTTTCTCATGTTACCAGACATGAATATTTTTTTTTAAACTAATCAACATTTAAAAAAATACTTTTAATGAAATAATAAAAACACTAAAATATAAGTGCACAAAAGAAATTGATGGCTGCACTACCAGTCAATTTAATGTCTCTAAAAATGGTTATTTTTAAAATTAGAGTTAAGATGAAAATGGTTCGGATTAATGAGTGGCATTAATTTTTTTTTTTTAGACAGACATACCATTTTTGTGATATTGAACGTTTTTACTTAAATATACGTCCTGCAAAATTTTAGTTACATATGAGAAAATAATTCATTATAGATAATCATTTGCTGGCTTTGAATCGTAATTCTCAAATCAAAAACTTTTTAAGGTATCCGACTACGTTCGGGGAACCGTGATTTTAAAAAAGCGCATAAATGTTTAATTTTCATGATATTTAGTGTCACTTAGATTAGAATACATGTATAAAATTGTTTTAAAGACATTTTGACAAAAAAAATTATTTTAATACAATATTTCGGCAAAAAATTAACTTAGAATAACCTTTTTTCAAAATGTTCTCCTTTTGTGAAAAATGCTTCTACTATAATAATATTTTGTCTGTGTATAGCTCAGACCTCTGTACAGAGGCTCAACTATGAGTTTTGAAAAATTCACATTATTTTCAGAGTTACAACCCATTGAAATAATTATCGGCGTTTTTTTCTTAAAATTTCTCCCCTCTGTTGTGTCGTAAAATATGGATAAACCCACTTCTAAGTTATATATTTCAAAAATTCTAGTAGAGCCTCTGTACAAAGGTCTGAGCTATACACAGGCAAAATATTATTATAATAGAAGCATTTTTCACAAAGGGAGACTATTTTAAAAATGGGTCATTCTATGTTCATTTTTTGTCAAAATATTGTACTTAAATAACTTTTTGTTGTAATTCTATTCTTAAAACAATTTTATATACATTTTCTGATCTAAGTGACATTAAATATCATAAATATTATCCATTTATACGCTTTTGAATATCACGGTTCCGAACACCTTAAGCTGCTTTTATCTCTCTCAAAACAGATTTTATCCATTTACCTTGTCATCAATCTTGTCTACTTTGTAGCCTCATTTCTAAAAACACAAGATATGCCGAACAGAATTTTTCACATGTTCCCGATCGTGCATAATCTTTTTTTTTTAAATAAATAAATAAAAAAAAACATCAATTTGATTTTGAAAGAAGAGAGAGACAGAGAATAATTGCAAAAAAAAAATCGCATATTTACCCTTTTTTTCCCTACAAAAATCGCGCAAGGAAAAAAAAAGAGAGAAAGAGATAGGGTCCAGATGCGGCCTATTTCAAGATAAACAGCTGAGTGAAAGTTCCGAATTATTATCAGAAGATAGTTAAATATCAAACAAGGTTTAAGTCAACAATTTAGTTCAGTATTATCTATAAGCAATGACAAAAAAAAAAATGTCATTAGGTGTACAAAGACAATTTTTGAGATCAGAGATCCTGAAAAAATAATAGGCATTGAATACTCAAAAATTTTTGATGTTTTTCAAACTACCGTAAAATGTGGCGTATAACGCGCCCCTATACTTACAATCCGCATTTTTTTTAATTTTAAAGTATATTCGTCGTATAACGCGCAACCCCTTTTTTACGAAGGAAGCTGCAATGTGCGTTAGCAATGATGTTTCAAAGCCATTTATTCGAGATATTACCGACCCGCCGTGTAGGGCAGCGATGCACGTTAAATCTGTCGAGAGCTGAGACGTCCTCCCGTTGGTGTGGTGTGGTAGTTAGGAGAGGGGAGTGGCAGCTCAGGTGTCGTCTACGTCACTTGACCATGGTTCAAAATTACGTGGTCCGTCGCCAAAAGCCCTAGTGTAGCTAAACAGCGCGACTTTAATATTCAATCAATCGTGGTATTACCCGAGGATTTTGAAAAAATAGTATATTTCTAGAAAAACAACCCTTTAAGTTCATATATATGAGGTATGTGACATATCTTCTAAATAAACAATATTTTGATTAGTGTAGAAGTCTAAATTTTTTTTTTTTTGGAACATCTCTTTCTTTATTTTTGAAGCTACCATTTTTATACCCGGCGTATAACGCGCACCCGTAAATTTCAATGTTATTTCTTGTATTAAAAGTTCGCGTTGTACGCCGGTTTTTACGATACATGCAACAAACCATTTGGAACTCTTTTTTGTTAGAAACCTAATCGAAACACTAAAAGATGTGTGTGTACTGTATTTAAAATTCTGTTTTTAAATTTAATAATAATTTAGTTTAATCTCTTTATGCATGCAACACGCATCTGAAATATCTGTAATTATTATTAGAAATAATTCAGAAATTTAACAGTAAGGTTTTCCTCTCAGTACCTCTTTCGAACTTTTTCTTTTACATATTCGATTTATTATATTACTCATGATGGAAAATAAATCATACTTCATAGAGCAATATTTTAATAATGACATCCCCCCTTTCCAGATATGTTAATTTTATAATTATATATTAAAAATATTTTTCCCGCTATTCAATTCCCCTCTCTCCTCAACTGATTAACATAAAACGAAATATTTTGAAGGTTGAATTTCATTACTGAAAGTAACAGCTAAGTTACATAACACACGCCATGGATTAAGAAGTCTGAAAATAATAGACTGCCATCTATTGTTGAAAATGTAAAGTTATTTATGAAATCTAAAAATTTATATGTAACAAATTATGTAGATTAGACAAAAATATTTATTTTGAGACACAATTTTTTTTATTTACAAATTAAATAACTTTTTCATATGGTTTAAAACGCAATAATTTCCATTTATCGGTTGTTGTTTTTTCAATTATCTTTCTACAGAGAGTAATAAAAAAAACTTTAAGTAAAAAATGTGAACAGAAGTGATTCCTTCTAGGATTCAACCAACACAGTTTTTTATTGCAGACATATTCATTACTGATACCACTGAAAATATTGATTCGTAAAATAAAAATATTTTGTTTCATTCCTGTATCATTTATGTGCACATATAGTACCTTTAATATGACTTTAACATGCTTATTATATCTACAATAAATTTGATTTTTTTTTTTTTTTTTTTTTTTGCTCCTTGAAAATAAATATCTCAAACCGTAAAACACCATTTATTCAAAATTAAAACATTATTATCAGCAATCATTGTGTTTACTAAACTAGTTTGAATAAGACTAATTTATTTTATGATTTGTATTATTATTAATTTTTTATCCTTTTTTATTAACTTTCAAATATTCTGATATATAAGAATGAACTGTATCTCTTAGAAGGTTTTTAAAATTAAGTTTAATACTTTAAATCATATTTAAAATATTCCAAAATCAAATATTTTGGCTGATTAAATATTTATTTGAATATGCAGCTGGTACAGCTAAAAAACTTTCTTTTAAAAAATACATAATAAATATTTGCAGACTAAATTTTTTCAACGCAATACTACTCTGGTAAGTTTATTTTTGAAAATCGTTACGTCATTTTTAGTATTTAAAATGAAAAATTCATTCTAATAATGATACAGCTATTACAGAAAACATAATTAGTTATATTAGCTTTTAAAATATAATTTTTTTACTGATGTTTTTAGCATTCTAATTACTACACTATCAGACAGTGTGGAAACATTCTTAATACATATTTGCGTTTATAATACCACACAGCTTTGCACTGCTCCAAATTTTATATAACCAAACAAGTTCTATCGTTTTTAATCAGAAAGGGAACAACTCTATAGTATATTTATTCATAAGAAAAATTTCTTTATCAAAATATCCACCCTCGCACTGAGCAGCAGCCCTTTCCCAGCGAGAAACTAATTTATAAATTCTATTTTTATAAAACTGCTTAGTTTTTTTTTGAAAAATATCGACATCTCTCTTTTTATTTATTTATTACAAAACTGTTTACTACGTATATGATTGTCCAAAAACTAAAATAGGTGATTATCCGACAGTGATACGGGAACAAGATAGATGAGGAAAAAAAGAATCTAAAGAATCTCCACTTTTGTTCTAGTCTCATCTACAACGTCGTGCATTACCCATTTACTTAATTTCAACCCATTCCCAAAATGTGTAAATGCTTTCACATTGTTTCCACTTCCAAAAGCTGTTGACACGGAAATTTCGAATTGGTTTTATTCATTGCCTCCTATTAATAGATGTTTAGATTTGATGATATGCCTGGCATCGTCTTCAACGGATTCAACCCTAGCAGAATTCTTTTAATAAAATAATCTCTGAGCCATTTTTGATGTAACTGTATTTTCTCTAGAAAGCAGTATAATTTTTTTTCTTCGGCCTTTGTAGAGTTAGTCTCAATCTTTAATTCATAAGACAAATATGTACATATTGTACAATGTTTCTCAGGTAAATTCAAAGTAAAACGTGAAACTTAAAACTCACCGCTACACAATTTGTTATTTCTTATTGCAGGGCTGACATCTAACCGATGTCTGGTTTTGGTATAACTATTCTAAAAAAAAATACTGAATAGACTAGGATGTGACACATAAAGCATTTAATCGAAAACACAATACACAACGTTACAAAGAACAGATTTTTGTACATCTAGAGAAAAACAGAACAGCAACATTATTTCGTCTTTAGTTTGACGCTGATTGGTTGGAGAGGCGATTCTCAAGAGGCATTCTCAACACAAAGGTTAGAATTTAAATCGAAATGAACGGTTCTAGATGTTTAGTCAACTAAAATCAAACGTGTGCCAATATCGCGAATAAAGAACTGTTAGAATATTGTTAAACAACAAATATATATATAATCTATGTCGGTGTAGTGGCTTGTAGACTTAAGTTAATGAAGATCCGCCGTGTAGATTGGGGCTCAAACGTTTCACGTTGACCATGGTGTGGAAGTTTATAGAAAAGGGTGCCAATTCACCTGTCCTCCTCGACTGTTTTTCAAAGTTATAAGGTCCATCGTTAGTAGTCCTAATCTAGCTTCTAAGTGCTAATAAACGATCATTCAAAGCCATTATGGTGGCGCCATCTACTGTTAGTCACTCTAAGCATTTTACATCATCTTGTCTTGCTGATTCTCATAACTATTCTTTAGAGTAGAGATCTTTAAGCTGTGGTCCGCGGGGCATGAATGGCCCCAGTGATGGTATTTCAGGGGCTAATCATTTCAAATTAAGACAATTTAAAAAATAATTATCTTTTGTCGTAAAAAACGCCATTTTTCTGTTATTCTTGATACTGAAAACATTTCTCTAACGTGATATCCATTCAAGATAAAATTTTCTCAAAACGACAAATTTTTCAAAAATTCCAATGTATTATGAATAATTTTAAATATATAAAGTCTAACTATGCGTAAAAATCTCAGAAATTTCAGGAAAAAAGGTGGACTCTTATCTTTAACAGATTTGCAAAGTATTTTAATTCGACTTCCATTTAACTTTTTTAAAACCGATATATATATATATAAATTTGCTAAATGAAATATTTTTTGACAGTCGTGTGGCCCGCAGACCACGGCGAATTAAATAATGTCTGTGTTGCTCGTGAATCATTTTAAATTTATTAATTTGTCCCCCGAGCATGAAAGGTTTAAGACCCCCTACTTTAAAGGAAGTTTGAAACTCATTAAATTACACATTAACACTATCGAGGCCAAATTAGAAACTTACACTTTAATACGATTGGCATCTCATTGAGGTCTTAGTTCAGTACTTCTCAACATGATTGGATTAGACGAAATTAAAACAAAATAACCAAAATTAAATTTTCTTAACCTAAAAGAAAAAAAATCCAACGATTTTGCTAAAAATTGTTCCAAATGATACCAAGTAATCGAGATTTAAGGTAACAATATTAATTTACCTTGAAAAAATATGCATTTAAATAATTAGATAATCTTGCAAGTAAAACAAGTTTTTTTTCCCTTTAAATAAATGAAAATTAATTAGAGAGACTGCTTAAACGGTGTATTTTCCGAAACATATTTTACAGTAATAAAATAAATTTTCCCCTTAATTTAATTTCATATTCTCTCTCAAATTTTAAAGATTTTCCTGTTGTAGAAAGTGGATCGTACTTTTCGGGGTTTTGCGGTATGCCCGTGAATGTATTTTTATTCAGTGAATATTAACTTTCCTACTTGATTAAATTACCACTGGTAATTGTTAAAATTAATTGAGAACGGGAATGAATGACTACACTTTGCATAAGTAGGATTTTTACTAATGAATGAAATGAGTTTTATCAAATTTTTCGAATGTGAGCTAGAACAAGATACTAAAAACTTAATATGTGGATTCAAGAGATTAATTTGATGTGATTTCGTATTCGGAAAAGGCTTTTTTTTTGTAATATGCTTTTGAGGAATGTCCATGCATAATATTTCACATGATAAAATAAGAATCATGAAATTAATTAACATTTTCTTCAGTTTTTGTGTATAAAAATTCTATTTTTTCTTCTTCTTCTTTTATTTATACAAAAAAGCCTGTCCTTAGTTTAAAACATAAAAAAAAGAGAGAAGATAAAATTGTTCTTTTATAAAGATCAACAAAATGCGGTTTCTTGTATGTTATAATCAATGCAATAACATTGGAGAACAAATAATTACATGACATGCAGATAGACAAAGCAATTCTGGGGCACAATCCTATTTTTGCCCACATCCTTGGCAAAGAAAAAAAAAACTGTACCAAATTGCGCCGACAGCTCTTTTATTTTTTCATTATTTTTTTTTTTTGGATTAGACTTCGATCCAATATGAGGATAATAATTCGCCAAGTTGGCAATAATTAAAGGTATGGACTAAAGTAGAATTAGATTTAATTCCGGTACTTACGTATTATCCAACAATCGCAAACTTTCAAGATAAGTAGCCAAGTTGGCAACCCCAATTTCGCCTGTGTGATATGCACTTAATTGGCAATCATATGCTTCGTTTCATATAATGTCGTCAGTAGGTTGCGGTAATACATAAGTACCTTGATTTAGGTGTAATAAATAAAATTTTCAGATGATAATCAATTCTCCAGGATTTTAAAGGCTTATAACATAAATAAATATATGCATAATAAAATGTATGCCATGCTTAAAATCACTATTTAAATCCCATACGAATAACAACTTGATTATGATTAGTTTTGCGACTAAACAATGATCGATTCTGGCTATCTTACCTGACTAAAGCTTTAGGTCCTCCATGGTTAGCATTCTTGGGGTTGAAGTGTGGTCCAGTAGACTGACATCCGTTGCTGAGATCTCCGGAAGAATGAATGTGGAAACCATGCTTGTGGACAGGAGCTGGAGTTTCGTTGTCTTGTTCCTGCTGTACAGATTGATGAGCTCCGTGATGATCACCCATGTCGAAACCTCTGAGGCTGACATGAATGTTAAGAGGACCACCGATTTTCTGAAAGAATTGTAGAACATTAAAATGAAAAGAAACGAAAGATATGAATATATTTAAGTCTATCACCCATTCGCCATTTTGAATTCATCATCATAGCATTATATATTAACCCTCTAAGCGGTCTGCACTTAAAGTCTTGCCATTCTGGAGATGCTTCAAAAATGCACCGCACATATTTTTTTGCTTTCAGGTGGGGTTCTCAAAAGCGGTTGAGCCGTATTTTTAAGAATGCGGCTCGGCCGCTTTTGGGAATCTTGCTTGAAGGCAGAAAAAGCATCTCTGGAATGGCGGAATTTTACGTGCAGACCGCTCAGAGGGTTAATATTAAGGGATTTCCAAGGTAATTTTGAAGTCTAGTCTAGGTATACATATAACTATAATAATAATAACAAACACGTATAGAATATTAAATTCAAAAATCAAGATTTTTGTGTAAAATAAATAAAGGTACAAATAAATTTTCTACGTTGCATTCAGAAGTTCGAAGGTGGTTGACTAAGTATTTGAACTATCTAGAAGGAAAAAAACAATTTTTGTACCCATTATTCACTATGACAGAAGTAATGTATTGACATATATACTTATTGCTTCTTATATGTTTTGTTACGAATATAGTTTTTTAAAGTGAAGATATTTTAATGCAATAATTGAGAATTTTGACCACTTAAGAATTCTATTTTAGCCCAACTTGTTACCCTACTTATCTATCACCAACTTGGCATATTGTTATTTTTATATCGGATATAAGTCCAATACAAAAAAAATAAATAAATAAATAAACTGCTGGAGCAATTTTGCACAATTTGTTTTTCTTCTTTGCCAAAGGTGAGGGCTAAAAAGAATATTTTAAAGGAGCAGGGTAACTTGTACGACAAAGTTATATAATGGTTGTAATTCGACATAAACTTAAAAAATATAGGAGTCGGTTTAAAGGTCATCCTGTTTGCAGACAACTGCAAACGTCTTGTTTGCAAAAACGCAAATCCATTACAATCATTTAAAAACTAATAATCATTTGAGCAGTTTAAAATGAATCATATTCATCCTACTAAACTAGGCTAAGCCAAAATAATTTAGAATTATGGTTCAATTCCTATAACTATGTGTAGAGGACGATAACTCTAAATTTATTCCTTTCCCTCCAAGATCATCCAATAAACTTCCTAGAATATCAGCAAGGAAAATTTAAATTCTTCTGTTCATTCAATAGTTTAAGCATTCTTCGTTAAAATGACATCATTGATTTAATCAAAAAAATTATATTTATAAATTTATGCCGAATAGAATACATACTGAACCAATGGTTTTATTTTATATGTGCTCCCCTCCCCCTTCAGTATTAGTATGACATTTCTAATGAAATTCAACAAAAAGGTTTCACCGCAAACATTCAAACCCTTGGATATTTGGATCTAAGTAGAAACTTTCTTTGCTTCCATCCTGATACTTTTTAAAAATTTGTTTTTAAATAATTTAATGCATTTAACGTAGAACATCCAACGGAAACATTAAAAATTTCACTTACTTTCTGCCAGAGTGAGATTTGTCCTTGGATTTCTTGTTGTTGGTCGTTAGGGATTGCTCTGTTCGGCTGAACATTGCATACGGCAAATTCATACAGGTCGTATTCTGAATCTAAAAAAATTAAAGAAATAATGTTAAAAATACAATGTCATCATAAATATAAAAACATGAAAAATTCTTTAATTATACTAATCCTTATTATATAGATTCGTTAACTAAGACCGTGTCATCGTTAGCAGGCCTCAAAGTTTCAATTATTTCGGAGTTCGGTATAACAATTAAGCTCAATCAGGGACGTTTAAAGGCATGGGCCAACTGAGCCCGTGCCCAGGGTATCGGTTTTAATAAATTTTTGAATCTATCTATATTGAACTAGACTGGAAATCAAGCACAGTTGCATTTCAAATTCTTCAATTTCTTCCAATCGAATTGGGACAAGTTCAGTTTATCAAATGAAGTCACATCAGGGTATATAATAATTATGGAAGTAAGTTCTTGAATAACTTTTTCTTCGTCTGATTTGTTTCAAGTTCGAGAAGTACCAGTAGTTTCTTGTAAAAAAATCGCTTCTGAAAATATGCAGTTTAGCGTCAAAAGCATTGAGATCCCTCTTGAATATTTTTTATTTTTGTCTTGAGGCTTTACATTCAATTCTTTGAAATGTTGGCATATGTCTGTAAAAACTCGACTGATCACTCGCATTTATTCGTAATACTTCATAGTGAACTTTGTTATTTTGAACTAAAATGCTAACCGTTTTGATCGGAGACGTACCCAAGTAATTGTGTCGCGTGCCATTGGTTTGCCATCCCTGTTATAGTCAATAGACTTAGTCTGCATACTGTCAGCCCATCTTGAATATTTCGGTTATATAATTACTAACTGCTAATCTTCAGGCGGTCACCCTAAAATATCTTGACAGTCCGTTGCTTCATCGCGATCGACTTAATGTCCTTCCCGGCTATATACTGTTTACTTAAAAGGTTGGCAAATGGGGTCTGCTTTTGCATAGTGGTCCAGGTTCTCTAAGAGTCTTAAGTTGTCACTAAGCTCAATAGCAATCAGTCAACAATAACACAATCAAGTTCTGTTAAAATTAGTCAACAATAAGAATCAAGCTCTATATTAACAGTCACGATATTAAGTAAATTAAATTAGAAGGCCCTGAATCTATGCCCAGTTCATAGGTTTCAGTAAAGTCAGACTTTGGATAATGTTGTTCTACATGTAACAACATTTATTCTAGGGTTTATGGAGGAGATATACTGATTTTAAAATATTTAGCGTTGAGAGTTGTGGCTATACTTTAATTTCTTTAAATTGCTTGAATTTTTTTAAATTCAATAATCATTTTAATTTGTTTTCATTTTGTTTTATATGTATTTATAGAAACCACTGACTGACTGACAGATTGAATATTAACGCCGCACTGTTCAGCTACACGAGGGCTTTTGGTGGCGGACCACATAATTTTGAACCAAGGTCAAGTGACGTAGACGACACCTGGGCTGGCACCCCCCTCTCCTAACTACCACACCATACCAACGGGAGGACGTTTTAGCTCTCGACAGAATTAACTTACATCGCTGCCCTACACGGCAGGTCTTTAGTGGTAGTGGGCTCGAACTCGTGACAAAGCAAGCCACGATCCGAGACCACTCGGCTACCGCGGCTTTATAGAAACCACAGCAATTTAAAAAAGATGTACCAAGAAAAAGCTTTACATATGGAAGTAAAACTTGAGATTGTGTTCATGCCACCAGTAATATTTATGCGAAAAGTATTATTTTTTATTATTCTGCAAGCAGTCTATTAAAGTACCGTATCTATTCGAATCTAAGCCGCTATCGATTCTAAGCCACACCCCGAATTCTCAACATGTTTTTGTGAAAAAATGTTGTCATCGATTCTAAGCCGCACCCCCAATTCTCTGTACGTTTTTGAGAAAAAATATAAAAATTGTTTAAATTCATCGACATCCGATATTTAAGAAGTTAAAAAAAACTTTAATTGAGAAATAATAAGTTAATAATTAATTATTCCACCAGTATTAAAAACTTTCGAATACGTGCATGAACCTATAATTAATCTAAACCCAGGAATGGGCAAACTACGGCCCGCCGAAAGGTTGTATAGGGTCAGCGAATAGAATTTTAATTTGCCGTCCGAGGAGAATTAAAAGAAATATATATTAATGTATTAAAAATCCATTTATATATTACATAAATGGGATACATAATATATAATTTAAAAATTATATCTATATTTATATAACATATAAATGAAGAGAAGCTTAAGAATTATGAAGATGGCTTGAAAAAAGTACATTTTGAGCTCGATCACAGATTTCAAGATTTCAGTGCCACTCAAACAGAATTGGACATTTTTACCATGTCTTTCGACGTAAATTATGAAGTGGGGAGGTCAGATTTGCAGTTTGAATTAATTGATTTACACACAATTTAACAATCATATCAAGCAGTTGTTTCTAAATATGACAAAGTTAAAGTTTTACAAATCATTTTCGATGAGTTTTCCAAATTTAATATATCACGCACAGAAAATCAGTGTTATGTTTACTTCATCATATATATGGGAACTAGTGTTTTCAACTATGAACCTTAGAAAGAATTATTTCAGAAGTAGACTGACAGACGGGAATTTTTGGCCTCATTCCTTAGAATCAGTACATCTCACTTCGATCCTCAATATAAGGAACTTTTAAAAATGAAATCGCGATTTCATTCATCTCATTAACATATTGAAATTGTAACACTTGTTTTTATATTGTTTTTAGAATTTTAGAAAAATTTATCTTAGCCTGCCAAACTTTTTTTTTTTTTCGATTTTTGGCACGCGACCGACAAAAGTTTGGTCACTGGGCTCTTTGCCGCGACGACTTTCATGAGCTCGATCAGACACCATCAGATGAGTGACATTAGTAACAACAACCTTTTTTCAGATACAAGGTAGTGGCTAAATTAAATTACATTTTTATTCCTATTTAACGATATTTTTTTATGCCTAGTATTACATTGTTTCCCAAATATATAAATTTACTTAAAAATTTTAACCTTGTTTGATAACTGGATCATATTGTTAATTATATTTTTCTTATTTCAAAAATAAATTAAAAAGTTCTTTATACATTTTTAAGTGATAAATGTCTGTGTATAAATATAAAAATATATATATTAAATTAATATCGCATTTTAAAGTATAGAATTTAAATATTAAAGGGAACTGCAGTATTATAAAATTATTAATTATTAAAATATATAAATTTACTTTAAACTGATTACTTTGATTACAGAAATAAATGTTTTAATAATTTTCTTACTTCAAAATTAAATTTAAAAAACTCTTAACTGAAAAATATCTGCTGATAAATAAGAAAAATAAGTAATCTCTTCTACTCAGTCAAATACTTCGGTAAAAAAAAAAAAGTGTGTGATTGGCATAAAACACCAGACAGAAATTCTTAAGCGCATAATAAGGATAAGATAATTTATTTTGTTAGAATTCGTTATTTTTAAGTATCATATTTTTTTCTGAAGTGTTATTGTCCTCAAGTTTCAGTCTGGGTTACATTGGCAGCAACACAAGATAAATATATAGTACAAAAAATTACATATTACAAAAGAAATAATTAAAAAAAAAAACATTTGCAAGTTTGAAGATTCAAGATCCATTCAATATTAATAATCCCTCTGAATTTAATTCTGCAGAAGAGAATCTATTGAGTTATTTTCCAACAGTATAAAAGTGAAACCTAGCGGTCTGGAATTGACCGAATTTCGGTTTTGGAATAACAAATAATCCTCTGTTAAGTGATAAAAAAGCGCAATAAATTTTAATTCCATTTTCGATTTGTACAAAACTAGATTTTGGCGATCACTACGATAAAATGCAAGAATCGAACAAAACCTAATGTGAAAAAGATAATTAGAATAGCCTTGTTCAATATGACCCCAAGATTTCAAAAAATATGGTTTAGCTATTCCATTCACTTAATGAATAAATAATAAATAAGGGCTTATTCACACTAGTCAACTTGTCGCCCCACATAATAGAAGTAGACAGTTGGGTACTAGTTTTGGATAGAAATCGCCTGGGTCCCTTCACACGGGCTCAACCGGCACTCACTGCTGGGCAGCTCTCAAAAACCACGTTCTCCTTCCCTCAGTTTAAGACTCAGCTAAAAGGATATTCTGGAGAGAAGCTACGCTTTTCACACAAGGCTACTAGTGGAAATGGAAAATGGTGAAAGCGGTTTAATTTGTACTCTATTATTGTACCAATGAGATTGTGAACTTCGCTACGACACTCATTTTTCAGTCAACTTGGTGCCCGCGTGTGAAAGAAATTTTCTCCCCTCTTCACACCAGAGAAGTAATGGCAGGAAACGCGTTGACCGACACAGAGTTGCCTCACGTGAAACCGGCTTAAAAGAATTTGCTTAAAAATGAAATTGTTGCATGCTAATTATAAGTTTGCAAGTGATATACGTGTTTTATATATTTATTTATATTTCTTACGAATGTTTAGTCACAGAGACGTCTACGGGAAGTCACAGGGAAGACTTCTTGAGGCCCTGTGCGCCTACGCAAAAGTAGGCCCTGGGCTCCTACATAATGTAGTCCCTTCCCCCTTGACCCTTTAAAGTTGACAGTACATAGGATACTTTCAAATACTGTACAAACAATAACCCGAAATAATTAAATGGGCATGATTTACAATCACACAAATCGGCTCGACCGACTACTGCCTTTAAACTGAATGAGTAATGAAGGTGTATGGTGATAGGCTTAGGCTTATAACATGTTCGACGGTCATCCCATGTAGTCAATTGACATATCGTCCAAAATTCACAATTTTTAGGAGAGTACAACCAGAAAAAACATTTGACCGTGGAAATTATTCGAAGCATGATCGTATTAAGGCTGAATAAAGAACGAGTCGAGGCCCCCATTTTGATCGAGGCCTCGGCCCGGGCCCAGTTGGCCCATGTCTTAAGACGTCACTGATTAGATATGCTTTGACTTAGAATAAAGCACCAAGAAACCTTAGTTCGAATAAGTCAAAAATTTCCAAACCACCAAAATATTGGTTCGAATGTCTGTATTTAAAGGTGGAAATACGTACACTTCGGCATCACTACAACACGGCTGCGGTTCCTTCGAGGGTCGTCATGGTGGTGGTGGTGGTGATGCAACATAGGCAATGGTTGGAAACCAGAGCTGGATCCTGAGCTATGGGAGTGATGGTGATGAGAATCGTGTGATCGTGCTGCTGAAGGAACGATGACAGGTTCAGCTACTGGATCAGATACTTGTGAAACTTGCTGCAAATCAGCTCCCTGTTGACTTTGTTGCAGGTCATCTTCTTTTTCATGAGAGTCTCTGGAATGCAAAGATGTTAAGATATTTTGAGGCTAGAAAGGTTATAAACTTCTTTTTTTAAAAAAAAATTACCTTTTCATTTACTTGTAAGTATGAAAAATATATAAAAGAAGGAAATAGTTCTGAGCATAAACGAAGTACCTACTATATCAAAAGATACTCCCATATAATGTTTCTTTCAGGACAAGTTCACATTTAATAGTTTTTCTGTGTGTTATGAGTACACCAGAAGTAAGACAATAGATAATTTTTTTTGGTATTATTAAATCAAAGTAAAGACTTTTGCCTCATCGTGCAGTAATAGTATTGCATAAACTGTTGTTACATCTTTCTCGAAACTGTTAATAACAATTGTAATTTCAAATATGACATTTTTAAATACATATTATATATCCAACCAATCCCCAAGATATGAATGTAATAAATAGTATATATAAGTTTAATTATCTTATAAAAAGTGTTTCTTTTTCCTTTTTGTTTCTTTTTTAACACGTAAGGGAACTAACTGCATCTTATAATTTAATCTAGTATGCTATAATTAGTCATAAGTAATATTTAACATCAAGTATTTATTTCAAAGCGATATTCTCCATTGAAAATATAATGCCTAAAGAATAAGTCGGCAAAGTAATCAAATCTGATTTATGGGATACAGAACTATACCTACATACTTTTCTCTGTATGCATATAAAATGCACATATTATATGCATATTTAATGAGATTTCCCTTAACTGTCTCCATAGATTCTTGACCGAATAAAAAAATAGTTGATTATAAACTAATCTTTTATTATTTGGAACATAGGTGCTTCAGAAGGAAAAAGATAAGAATTTCAATTCAATGCATCTCTGTTTTTAAGCACCAAAAATAAAATTAAAGAATATTTTCAGTAATTAATATTAATCACTTCAATTGTGTGGCTGGTTGAACAGCGTATAGACTGAAGCTCCAAAAGTCACGGGAGAGCAATATGAAAATATCCAAATAACAGTATCATTGCATTAGAAATTCATAAATGTGAGCAGCATATTGTCAAGGCTTTCATGTACTTAAATGATTCTTATAAAAAGTTTTATGACGTGATTATAGTCTCATAAGATGAGAAATTACAGACTTTGAATGAAAAATTCTAGCTAGAGCTGGATACATGAGCATTCCATTTTAGAAATTGTTAGGGAATTCAATATTCCTCGAACCAGGAAATCAAAAATGTATGCCAAAAAGGTATTACGTGCCATCATAAACAATCCAGTGTTCGACCATGTCTACTTAATAACAGAAATTATCGAGGTCTGTGCAGAAGAGTCATTGTTAACAGACAAGTAACATTATTTCAAATAACAGCAATAATCAACGTGGATATTGAGGACAGTGAAACAAAATTCGGTGTTGATGATAGTAGATATGATAGTAGAAGATCGTTTCGAGTGCGCTGTCGGTTGAAACCTGTATGCTGGGCTATTGAACACATCATTTGGGTCCTTGATGACTGGAAATACAGTTGTTCGGATAAATCACAACTCCAACTGGAAAAAACTGATGGTAGGGTTTGAATGTGACATAGACCCTACCAGTCCATAGACAAAAGTTGTTTGGTGGGGGTTTTATAATGGTATGAGATATTTTTAAATAGTACGGCTGGATATTTAGTTAAACTAAAACATGCCTCGATTGGAAAAGGCTAGGTTTCGCTAATGGGAGACCCTTTTCAGCCATTTGTGGACTGAAAATACCCAAACAATGATAGAATTTTCCAAGGTGGTAATGCGCTATGCAACCAGATCAAAATTATTTGTGATGGGCTTGAGGAATATTCTGAATAGCTTCTTGGGAATAATTTTTGGCCATCTAAATCACCAAAACTGAATCCCCTCGAACATATATTAAACATGATCTAAAGGTCAAATTTTACAAAATTCTGTATCAGAAACAATTTTGTAATTAAGGGCGTTTGTGGATAAATCATGATAGATTATTTCTTCAGGAAACATCCAATAACATGTTAAAACAATGTCACGCGAATTTCTGCATTTCTTGGGAAGAAATGAAGTATCACACGATATTAAGAGGCATCCCATGATTTTCGGCACTTCAGTGCATTTTATATTTATATATTAGTATATTTTAAAGAGAAATCAATACAGAAAAATAAATCACTCTACTTGTGACCATGATGATGGTGACCATCTTCATGGCTTGAATGTCCATGCCCATGATCATCCCCTGAGTGAGAATGGCCATGATCATCTCCTGAGTGAGAATGGCCATGATCATCTCCTGAGTGGGAATGGGAATGAGAGTGGGAATCGTGGTAATGACCATGGCTATCATGAGAATGATCATCACCACCATGGGAGTGTTCCCCACTGTGAGAATGCTGGTCACCATGTGAATGTTCTCCACTGTGAGAATGTTGGTCTCCACTGTGAGAATGTTGGTCTCCACTGTGTGAATGTTCGCCACTGTGGGAGTGGTGCTCTCCGCTGTGATGGTGACCATCTGTATGAGCAGCACTAGTTCCTTCTCCATGACCTGTATACAATCATATGCAAATAAAATAAATATATAAGTTGAATTCGGCCATCACACGTACGTAAATGCATGATTTTAATATACATTTTATTGATCGTTCATCTGCGTTTGTGGGCAAAATTTTTATTTAGGAGGAGTTCAATACGTACTCTTTGAACTGTAAATAGGAGAAATAATGCATAAATAATACTTTAAATAGTTAAGATGATTTAATCTAATAATATGTTAAGCTATTAAATGCTGATTTTTCATAGTTAATAACAATAACAAAAAAATAATTGACTTATAATTAAACATCGCAAAATTTCATGAGTTTTTAATTAAAAAAGTTTTATCATGCAAATATCTAACTCTTAAAAAAATACGTTATCGGATATATTTTAATGAACGTAAACATATTATATGTGTTACTTCCTTCACATATTGTTTTTGTCAAATGGATGAAAGTGCAGTGACCTTTTATTGACATGTTTACATGTCTCGCGCGATCAGAAAATTGATTAGATCAGGAGATTTCTTCATGATTTTGTTTGAAAAATATGAACCACTCACAAGTACTTTATCTTATATGAACTACATGTAAATTCATTGTAAAAAAGTGTTTTAAGAAAACATAAAACAAAGAAATACATATTTCGATAAAAACATAAATTCGTTATAGCATATAAAAACACGAATTCGTTCATATTCGTTTAAATAGTATATTTAAATCCAACGTTTTTCACAGATTAGAAAACTGTTCGACAACATTGTTTTTGTCTTATTCTTTGCCTACTAAGATAGATCCCTAAGTATTCCCTAGGGGGGCATGATAACCCTACGTGGGCGCGAGCATGTCGAAAATAAAAGATTTAAAAATATTAATAATTTACTGAAGGAAAGCAAAACATAATTCATTCTGACATAATAAAAAATAAAATACACACACATTTGCACTGATATAATATACTTATATAGTTCTGCATGATGTATTTGATAATTAATTTAACAAGTAATATAAAAAAATTTTAAGTCAATTCCAATTAGATCAACAAAGGAAAATTTTATTTTAGCTACTTTTTATTAAATAGTTACAAGTAATATAAATATGTATATACATATGACAGAATCACAACATTAAGGTGTAATTAATTTTTATTAATTATCATTAAATTATCGTATTGTCATCCAAAACAATCGTGCATATAAAATTTCAGTTCAACTGAATGCTTTAAAACGTGAGAAAAAAAAATTTTTTTTTAAAGTTTTGACCCAAGTCGCTAAAAAGTTTCGATCAAGTCGCTGTATCTGTAATTCTTTAAATAATTAGTTTCAGTCAATTAATTGTAATTAATTATAATTAAATTATCGTATTTTTACCCCAAACAATAGTGTATAGAAAATTTCAGCTCAAATGAGTGCTTTAAAGTGTGAGAAAAAAAAACATTTCAAGTTTTGACACAAGTCGCCAAAATGGTCACTAAGTTGCCAAAAATGATGCCAACGTGGCTGTATTTGTAATTCTTTGAATAATTAGTTTTAATTAATTAATTTTTATTAATTATAATTAAATTACTGTATTGTCATCCACAACAATCACGTATATAAAATTTCAGCTCAATTCAGCGCTTTAAAATATACTTTATTAATGATTGAAAATTCCACCAAGATAAATAAATATATAGAGTGAGCTAATAGTAGGAATTTTAAAAAAATTCTGAGTTAAGAAAAATTTTAATAGTTACCAGTGACCCCATTAGCCTGTCATATATAAAACGATACACAAAATTTAATACTTATCTTGATAATTTGTACAGTTCATTGTAGCTGACTCAAAATTGTATTGTAGCTTTACGTCACAAAGTACATTATAATTGAATTTAATACATTATTATTGTATAGAGGGGGGAGGGGGCGATAATAATTATGACTGAAAATTGAGTCGCAGGTATGGAAGTTTGAGAAGCACTGATATAATGCGATTGTGAATATCATCATACGATTCATAAATATTAATAATATAGGCTATTGATTATACAAAGCAATTTTAAATCCGCACTATTATTTATACTGAATTAATTAGCAAATATAACGCAGCTAATATTTTCTCTTGTAGTGCAAAACGTAGAAGAGTTCCTTAAATTGGAAAAATTAATGCTGTAAAGTTCATGCAAAATTGATTTCTACATTATATGTGTGCACTTACAGATCAAACTCTCCCCTTAACATTCAATAAAACTACAGATAATGGTAATAAAATGGAATAATATAGTAAAGAAATATTTTTTACAAATAAGAAAGTTAAAATAGGAAAATTTAAATTTTAATACCACGATATTCAAGTATTTTATGTTTACTTTAAAAGTACAGAAAGTAAAAGAAATTTTTAAATAGCAACGTATAATTTTTTTTAATTCGGAAGTCATGAATTTTTCCTTTTTTTTAAAAAAAAGTATTTTATCCATGCTAATCTTTTAAGATAATCCAAAAATATTTTTCATTTCATATTGATTCAAAGAAATTATAAGCATTTGTTTCAAGAATTTATTCAACACATGTACTGGCTTGCTACTACCAGTGGCGTAACGTACACCCCCGCTCCAGCCCAAAGCCTGGCTGACGCCAAGTAGTTATTTAGGTTTGGAGCACAAAACCTGATTTTGCAGTGGGGCCCAAGTATACTCCGTTACGCCATTGGTTACTACTGAAATTAATTGAAGAATCGTTACTCATGAAAAACCAATCATCCAAAATCGGAATTTGTTGCCATTAATGAAATATATACCTTACCTTCATGATAGTGCATCATCCTATGAACGACATCTTCAAGTTCGACTTGGTGTTGTCGTAAATGGTTAAGATGCTGAGAAACGGCATTTCTCAATTCGAAGATGTAACTCCATAATTCAGTGAGATTTTTTTGTACTGTCTGCACTTGAGTGTTTATTTCCTCGTCTGGGAGATGTAAAGCGCCAGCTTCTGGCATTTGAACTAAAGAAAAAAATTGTCATGAAAGATATTTCTTAAAAATAAAATTTGTAAAATATGATTGAATTTTTATGTTTAATTGATTAAAAATGGAAAAAAACACTCATTTTTAAAGTTACAAAAAAAAAAAAAGTCATTTGATTTTTGTGTTTAAATATGCTTTTCATTGATGTACGTAAATGAAGTCAGTGGTTCATAGCAGAAGGCACAAAACCATTTGATACGGATTAAATTCTTTGCATTGATTTTTCGATATTGAATATGGAAGAATTTTTCCTCCAAAGGGTTCAGAGAATATATGTAGTCTCAATACCAACAAAACGATAGACAGTCTGATTTAATGATGTGAAGCGTGTCCGGAAACTAAGTACCGTTTTGGAAAAACTCGCATAAATTTTTTTTTTTTCAAAATAAAATTTATTTTTGTATGAAAGAGCATGTCAGAAACTATATTTCGAAATGATTACCACCATGGTTCAGACACTTTACACATCAGGAAATCAACGTGTCCGTACTCTAAAGAAAGATGGCGCCAGTGAACAATTTTTTAAATTTGTAAAAACGCATTACAAAACAATCTTAATGTGAACTGTCTGTTTTCACGAATTTTCTCATTCATCTTTTTCAACCAAACCATCATTGAAAACAGAAGGTCGTACACACCGTGCTTCGTCAGGGACATTGAGCCCATGGTTGAATTGTCGAGCCCACTTTTTCACCATTTCTTCTATCATTACATTTTCATCATAAATCTCTGCAGGTTGACGACGAATTTCAACAGGCTTAACATTCCTTGAATTCAAAAAACGAATTACAGAACATACTTCATAGTTGGCGGGATCGGCTGTCGTCTTAAACAATTTTAACACTCCCTAAAACGTGAAAAATAACACAATCCGACTGTAATTGAGTCACTCGAAAGACAATTAACCAGGGACACGTGCACGCAAATGTTGAACTTCAAAACTACCACTACGGTTACAGTAGAACGAAACGGTATTCAGTTTTTGGACACCCCTCGCAGTCATTGTTTCATTTCGAAGTCACACGAGGGCTATTGGCAACAAATATTGTAATTCTGAACCATTGTCAAGTGAAGAGGACAGCAAATGAGCAGCAATCTCAATGTTCAAACTTCCACACCATGACAACAAGATTATCTTAAGCCTTGACTGATTTAATGTGTCACAGCCCTACTACATGGCGGATTTTCAATGGACCAGGACTCGAACCCATGACTTGACAGAAACAACACGGCCTCAAGTTCGTGACTATAACCCCTCTACTACCTCAGCCACAAAAGATAGACCGGACAATAGGACGCTTGGAAAGAGCTGTTTATTCGATATATGTCTGATCTGTGTGGCCATGTTAATTCTAACAAACAAACATAAAAAAAGGAATATTAAATAAAAGCGCTTCTTATCGAATGAAAATTGGGATTTTGGATCCTTTAAAGCAGTGTTCCGCAACCTTTCTATCGCTGCGGACCGGTCAACGTTTCATAATTTTACCGGGGACCGCTGAGGGTGGGACACGTTGATTGTTTATATTTTTTAGTTTTGATTTAACAATTTTAATTTAGTTACATTTAAATATGCCTTCAGAATAAAATATAGTTACATCAAAAATGAGTAAAAGTGATTTAACGTGGAATATAAAGTGATTTTCTTGGAAAGTTGTGCAAATCCGAGAGAAATGCACCACTTTAAATAAAATGGCAATAGTTTAATGTTCTTTAGGCGGCCCGGCACCATTTGATCCACGGACCGTGGGTTGCGGATCACTGCTTTAAAGTATCGATTATGAAAAAGACATTTTTATCTATCGATTTAGAAATTTAATTATCATTTTATTTGATTTCAAACCTGACAGAGTTTCGATGTTATTTGATTATTTTTGTAATAAATGTGTGTGGCATGTTTTTTGAGCTGAGTTAACTGATCCATGTTAATCCATCGTTATAGAGAATCAGATATCGTATCAGATACAATAAAATTTCTAACTTAATATTTCTGTGTGGTGCCTGAATGTTATGAAATTTGTAAGTTCTCACTATGTTTAAAAATGTAAATCAAATCATAGCTGTAAGGAAACCATTAATGAAAACAGGAACGGTAGCTACATTATTAATGCCACGTTTTAATATGAATTTCAGTGGAATAGCCATAAATTAATATGATATCACAAGTTCGCAGTGCTTGGGCAATGACTTGATGACATTTGATTTTGAAAGAAATTGCCACCATTCTTGGTTCAGTTACGCACGTTAAGGAGTTCTTAGAAGGCTAAAAATTTTCCTCCTCACAACTCAGAAGGAATAAAGCATAAGCTTAGCATAAAGCATAAGCATAAAGCTAAGAAGGAATCTGTACAAAAAGCAAAAAGTAGGCCAGAGTGAATCTAGTTTGAGATCTGATGGAGAGTTACAGTTTGACCTCCGAGTTCGAGATAGCTTTGAATAATTAAGCCTCAAACAGCTTGAGAGGTTTTGTTAAAATAATTGCAAGTAAAAATATTACAGTGAGTACTGATTTTTGTCCTGTGAATACCTGATGTTCTGTAAATAATTTTGTTTTTTATTTTATCGAGATGACAAAAACTATTTTTTATCACTGAAAACTTGTAAGCTCACAGAATCTCTTGATGCAGTGCGACTATTTGCTCCACAGTATACTTGTTTTTTTTTCTTTCTGTATTTTATACTTTTTAAGGTGATTTATAAAAAAATAATGAATACAAGTGTGAATTCTGGTGTCTATCTAAATAATTTTAGTATCAAATACTTCTTTAACGGTACTGAAAGACAAAATACAACAACAGTTATTAAAAAATTCAATCACATTCCTTTCGCGTAAATTTATGAATTGAATCGTTCATGAATCACTGATAAATAAATAAAAATAATACCTATTAAAATGATATTCGGGACAAATCACGGATATAATCTTGAATATATTTTTCACTAAAAATTCCTTATTAAAATTCTTAAAGCTGCAATAAACTAATAACAATTTTTGTCTTGTTTTGAGATCCCATGGTAATTATAAAGGCTGCAATCTAAAAATAGTAGTTTATGGCGTACTATTTAACATTGTGTTGAATAGTAGAGCTGTATTTTCAAAGAAAATCACTGCCTCTAGAATAATAGGTCATATATTTAAATAATATGAATATAGTTCTCTCTTATACAGGATGACTTATTCAAATATTTATAGATTTTGAGACAATTGAAAAAAAGTCAGAAATTATGCCTCTGAAGAACAATACATGTTATTGATTTTTTTAAATATTGAACTTTAGTATCAAAAACAATAGGTAAATTCAACCTTGTAGGAAAAGAACAATGGAAATCAATTTTGTTAAGGGACAAATGACCGTATTCAAGGTATAATGCCATTTGAAAATAATTTTGTATGAATCATATATGGAAGAAATCAGCTTGAAACAACAGGATTATTTAACTCCAACAAATATTCTAAAAATATACAGTATTAACAGAGAAGTATCACTTACAAATATTTGCATATTTTTAGCATTTCAGAAGCATTTTGATTAATTTGTGATGTCTAAATAACGGCTTGAAAACGGTTTAATCAAAGTTAGTGAATGTATAAAATAAAGAATTAGAACGTAGAATAATGAATAACATTATGATTTTCTTCTGTAATACTCACTTGTCAGTGTCTTACAATTTGTGTAGTATTTAAAGACGCTAATATGCATTAACGTAAAATGAGGTGTTCTATGAATTTGAACACACTTGGCCATTCTCTAAAAATTTTCAACTAAGCATTTTTCGTATTTAAGAAGAAAAATTTTTAGTAAAAGGCAAGGTATACGAAATAATATCAAAGAACAATTTTATTTAAACTAAATACCCAAATCAATATCCAAAATGAATCAGTTAAGTAAAAATTCCTAAAATAACATGCATACCCGCTTAATTTTTCGCATACAGATTTGTATCAAAATAATTTAGAAATGCATCAAAAAACTTTTACAATACACGCAAGAGATTTGCATATTTTCTTTTCCTCTTTGAAAAATATGCGAATTAAGAAATATCTTGCAAATTAAACAACTGAAAAATCTTCTCAATTTTGGTTTCGTTCCTTTTTAAATTTACAGCATATCCCCGGCATGGAATTAAATGCATTCAGATAAATAAGCCAATTTATTTTTGAAATTTTACTGATGTAAAAAAATTAGTTGTATCACTAAATCTGATACATCTGTTTTATGAGTAATCCAAAATATATAATATGTAGAAAATAGTAAAAACATTAAAATGAGAGCGTAAGCGAATCAATATTTTAAGATAAATTAGATGAAAAAATCTTACTTTGTTGTGCGACATTACAATGGATAATTGCCACCAAAAGGGCAACACACAGAAGTGGACGATACATTGTCACCAGTTTGCCAGCAAGAATAGTCTGCGAGGGAGAAATATAAATCTCTTTCAACGAAAATGCTCATAAGGATCAAGAAGTTCACAGGTCAAGAATTTCAGATAACGCTTTAAAAATTATCAGGATGTTTAGGTCAAAAGGTTGATCAAGCGACAGATAGGTCAATTCGGGTTTTTTTGAAGCATTATTTGAATATGTTTATCCTTTAAAATGGTATTTTTTTTGTGAATGATGTGAACTAGATTTCACGAGTAAATGTTACGATCTGTGTGATTTATCTTGATTTTCCTTCATTTAAAAAGAAAGAACATTCTCTTCAATTCTTGGAATACGCATATTTCAGCATAAGTGAAATTTGATCACTAGTTCCAATAAATAATCTTTCGCGCCAATCGATAAGAATCTTCGAATTTCTAAGTGCTACTAGAGTACTATTGCGTTGAATGATAGCTAATTGAACAAAGCTTATAGAAGGGATTTACGTTCAGTGGAAGTAAAACGCAAAATGTCTTGCTGGAAGATGTAAACATTCTTCAGCGTATGTTACGCCTGCATTTATTTCATTAGCGATATCATAAAGAAAAATAATTGATCTGTTGTATATTCGTACGTCATTTCCATTTCCAGCAAACACGTTTCTTTTTTACGTGACTTCGGTCATGGAAGTCGCCCAGACTGATAATTTGAGGGATTTCCACACAAGTTGGACAAGGTCGCAAATTTTAGATTTCAGTTATCGTAACACAAATACTAACTAATATGTATATAAAAAGGTTAAATTAATAATAACAATAAAAAAAACTAACACATATATTTGGATACCCAGGGAGATGGTCACTCGGATTTTAAACAAAAGACATGAAACAATTAAATAATAATAAATGATCTATTGCAGTACAGGTCATTTTCAATAAGCTGATTCATTGAGAAAGTAACGACTGACTCTGCTTTCGGCACCGTGATTTTGAAAGAGAGCAGAAATAAATAACTCTTTTGAGATATTTAGAGTCAGTTGAATTAGAATATATATATATATAAAATTGTTTTAAAATTATTATTAATGGAGAAAAATTAACTTAATGCAATATTTTGGCGAATAAGAGAAGAAAGAATGATAAATTTTCAAAATATTCTCCTTCTATTATAAGAGCTGAAATAATATGTTGCCTATACATAGAGCTAGAACTTCTATACAGAGGCTGAATTAGGATCTTTGAAATGTATAATTTAGAAGTGGATTTATCCATATTTTAATATATTAGACAGAATAGAACATTTTAATGAAAAATACCCGTTATTAATAAATTTGATCGTAACTCTGAAAATAATGTTAATGTTTCAAAAAATCCTACTTTATCCCCTGTACAAAAGTTCTAGTGATACATCGGAAACATATTATTATTATTATTGAAGCATTTTTCTTAAAATAATAAATAGGTCATTTTTTTTTAGTTCTTCTCGAAAAATTGCATTTAAAGAATTTTTTTTTCAAGTAATAATATTCTTGAAACAGTTTTATATGTACTCTAAAATCGTAATATTCTATTGACACATAATATCAAAAAATTATTTATTAATACACTTTTTTTAAAATCACGGTTTCGAACGTAGTTATTCACCTTAAATGCATAACTAATTTCGTTGTACATTTAAAGCTTTATACAGTGGGCCACAAAGTGTTCGTACACTTGCAATTACCAATAAAAGTTAGTGTTTTCCACTAATAAAAATTAATATTTCGGAATTGTAATTTTTTTATGATATCTGCAACTTGTTCTTAATGGAGTGATATAATCATTTTTTTAAGAATAGAATAACTATTAATTTTAAAAATCAAAAAGCTACTAAAAAATTATGTCACAAAAGTCTTCGTACACCTAACAAAAATCTCAAAATAGCTTTAAGGTATCCGACTACGTTCGGAACCGTGATTTTTCAAAAGCGAATAAATGGATAATTTTCATGATATTTAGTGTCACTTAGATTAGACTACATGTATAATATTGTTTTAAAGACATTTTGACAAAAACAATTTAAATACAATATTTTGGCAAAAAATGAACATAGAATGCCCAATTTTTAAAATGTTCTCTTTTTGTGAAAAATGCTTCTATTATAATAATATTATTCCTGTATATAGCTCAGACCTCTCTACAGAGGCTCAACTAGAATTTTTGAAATATATAACTTAGAAGTGGGATTATTCATATTTTACGATAGCAGAGGGGAGAAATTTTAAGAAAAAAACGCCTATAATTATTTCAATTGGTTGTAACTCTGAAAATAATGTGAACTTTTCAAAAATCATAGTTGAGCCTCTGTAAAGAGGTCTGAGCTATATACAGGGAAAATATTATTGTAATAGAAGCATTTTTCACAAAAGGAGAACATTTAAAAAAAAGGTTAGTCTAAGTCAATGTTTTGCCAAAATATTGTATTTAAATAATTTTTTTTTTGTCAAAATGTCCTTAAAACAATTTTATACATGTGTTATAATCTAAGTGACACTATAAATATCATGAAAATTATCTATTTATGCACTTTTTTAAAATCACGGTTCCGAACGTAGTCGGATATCTTAAATATTGTATTTCTTTCCTAATTTGGTAAGTAGGATATCTTTTAGTGTCCACAACAACTTTTAAACGTCTTGGTATAGATTTAATCAGTTTTTTGTAAATTCTGCATCGATTTTCCTAGATGCTTCTGTGATTATTGTTTTTACTTCCTATTATATATTTATACGTCATGTTTTCTTTTTTTTTAAATCAAATTCTCACCAAATATGTTCTAATAGGCTAAATGAAGTGATTGAGAGGTTTTTTTTCAGATTTTGGGAACAATTATAGAGGTACCAGCGGCGTACATTGAGAGCAGTGCGCTTGGCGTCATTATCCTGTTAAAAAATGAAGCCGTCTCCAATATCCAAATTTTGGAAGGATAATTTAAGATTTCTCTTTAAAATATTTAAATAGAGCTCGTGATTCATAATACCATCAAAAAACAACAAATTACCTAATTCTGAAACTGATTTAAACCCCCACGCAGGAACACTTCCATTTCCATGGTTCATTGATCCAACTGGATTCTTGGGATTAAGTTTCAAAAAATTCAAAATTGACAGCAAATTGATTGGGATGACAGACAATTCAACATTTTTGGTTCCTATGGGCGCATAATAGTTTGTAAATGATAAAATGAGGAATTTTATCCCATGAATTTATGTGGAACAAGAACTCCTCCATCTCCATGCTGAAGCATGGAGGTGGAGGTGTTCTTACGTGGGGTGTAAATCGGCTTCAGAATTAGGCAATTTGGTATTTTTTGATGGTATTGAGAATCATGAGCTCTATTTAAATATTTTAAAAGGAAATTTCAAGTTATCCGCCCAAAATTTGGATATTGGAGACGACTTCATTTTTTAACAGGATAATGATGCCAAGCGCATTGCTCTCTCTGTTCGCCACTGGTGCCTCTATAATTGTCCCCAAAATCTGAAAACACCTCTCAATCACTTTATTTAGCCAAGTAGAACATATTTGGGGAGAATTTGATCTAAAAAAAAAAGACTTATAAACACATAATGGGAAGTAAAAACAATAATCACAGAAGCATGGAAGAAAATCGATGCAGAATTTACAAAAAACTGATTAAATCTATACCAAGACGTTTAAAAGTTGTTGTGGACACTAAAAGATATCCTACTAAGTACTAAATTAAGAAATAAATACAATATTTAAAGCTATGGTGAGATTTTTGTTAAGTGTACGAAGACTTTTGAGCAGCATTTGAATTTTAGTAGTTGAATTTCTTAGTAGCTTTTTGGATTATTAATTTTTAAAAATAATAGTTATACTATTCTTAAAAAATTGATTATGTCATTCTATTAAGAACAAGTTGCAGATATAAAAAAATTACAAAATTCCGATATATTAATTTTTATTAGTCGAAAACACTAACTTTTATTGGTAATTGCAAGTGTACAAACACTTTTGTGGCCCTCTGTATTTGTTTGTGTGATCTCATAGTTCCTAATACTAGCCAACTCATGATCCTCTTTTGTATTTTATTGATTCCCGAGTATGTATGAAAATTGAAATTTACAAAACAGCAATGAAAAAATACATTTATAGTAATAATACTATATATTTTAATGAGGTGTATTAACGCATAGATGAATAACTTAATTGATTATTATCCATTGTTTTCTTGGAAAACATTTATAACGAAATATTTAAACTGTGCTTTTTTTCTTTTCTTTGTCAGGTGTTCTATTTTTTTCTAATGATTTGTATATATTATGAATACCGTAAAATCCGGCGTATAACGCGTACTTTGAACACAAAAAATGTGAACGAAATACAAGGGTGTGCGTTATACGCCGGGTATAAAAATGATAGCTTTAAAAAATAACAAAAGAGATGAGCATAAAAAAATTTGTACTTTTACACATATCGAAATACTGTTTATTTAAAAGAAATGATATACCTTATGAACTAAAAGAGATCTAGTTCTAGAAATGTACTATTATTTCAAAAGTCTGACATTATTTCTCGAATAAATGACTTAAAAATATAAGAACGTTGTATACAAAATTTCAGATTTCTTCTTAAAAAGCGAGGTACGCGTTATACGACGAACATACCCGAAAATCAAAAAATGCAGCTTGAAAGTATGGGTGCGCGTTATACGCTAGATTTTACGGTATGTTATACTTTGAGATCGCATCCTTCCAATCAAAAATTCGTAGATGCAAAAATGTATTTTTGATTGTTAAAATCTTAACAATGAATTCGTTTCAGGTCTTTGCCCTTCATATTATATTTCATTTATTTCTTGGAATTCGTCTGAAAATGTAAATTTTTATTTTTACTATAATTTTTATGCCCCTTTTATTATCTATATCTTTTTCGTTTTTCACTCATTTATGAATTAATAAACACAAATCGTTTCGCCGGTACTTACGTACTATCGCCAATTCTATTAATAACTCGCCAAGTTGGCAAATCCGATTTCCTGCAAGTCGTACGCGCTTAATTGGCAACCATATGCTTCGTTTCATATAATGTCGCCAATAGGTCGCTATAATATGAACGAAATTAACAGCATTCAACGTAACTCAAAATTGAATCTATGACAACGAAGTAAGAAGGTTTGATTAATCTAGGAAAAAGCCATTTTTTTATGTAAACACACGTTGTTTTATTGTGCACATATTGTTAAAATCGAACTTTTAAATAGATCGTGAAACATGTATGTATCAGTAAATTGCATGACTCAGTCAAGAACAACCTTATTTAAAAACTAATTTCTCACACACACAAAATGTGATATTCTTAGCAATGTGTGACCATTCAAAATATTCTTCCTTTTCCGTGCTAATCATCAAAATTGTTCAAGGTCTGATTTCCCAAAACAAAGCAAGCATTCTTTAGGATGTAATTGACATAAAGGGATACTAAAGTAAATTTGAAAATGGGCTGGTCATCTAGCTAGAATGAATGAAAATCGTTGCTGCAAGAAAATCTTTCTGGCAAAGCCCATGGGAAATAGACCTCGGGGCAGACCCCCGTTAAAATGGATTGACTGTGTCTCAAAAGACCTAAATATTATAAAGGTCAAAAACTGGAAAAAAGTTGACAAAAGTAGAGATGCCTGGAGATGGCCAGGGTCCACACAGGGCCGTCGAGCCATTGAAGAAAGTAAATATGAATAGAAACAGCTGTAATGCTACGAGTTGCACAAACTCATATACCTCTCCCACTGAACTAGTAAAGTAAACTATAACATAAGAAATAGAAGATTAAATAGAATTAGTAAAATAAAATTGTATAAACAGGTTTGCCATTTCAACTATTTAATCTAGGATTTCTTAGACATGTTTTAATCGTGGCCCTTTTCATTCAATCAAATATTTTCATGATTCAGGAAACAAGTACATATAAATGAGAATCAATATACTGGGTATCTACAAATTAGTTGGGCAATTTCGTAAGCTAAAAACTTATAAAATATTAAATGAAATTAACCCGTTTAAAGTCTTTCTAGTAATAATATATCCTAAGTTTATTCATAGAGGGTCTTGGGTGTCATAATGTAAGACTCTAGGGGTCGGAAAATCATCATGCCACCCTAGAACATGAAGGGATAGTTCCAAAGTAAGCATGTTTTGTGCAATGAGTTTCTCGAATGTTTTGGGCCATTTTTCTTCGCTGAAAAGACTGTTACAGGAACTATTGATACTTACGTATTATCGCAACCAACGGTCAAGATATCTCGCCAAGTTGGCAACTCCAATTTCGCATGTGTCATATGCGCTGAATTGGTGATCATGTGCTTCGTTTCATATAATGTCGCCAATAGGTTACGATAATACGGACTATTTACCTGGATATGCTACAGATTTTCCTTATGCCAATCATTAAAGAAAAAATGCCCAGAGTTTACATTTTTCAGCAGGATGTGCGTGGCGCGCCATATCACAACCAAAACGACGTTACATTTTACCTCAATGCTGAAGTACCAGTTTGGATTGGTCGTGAAGATGTTATTCAGTAGACACACACATCATGATCACCAAATATTTCACTGCTAGATTCATGTGTATGGGGTTTTGTGAAGGACCAAGTGTTACACTCCATTTTCTGCATCCATTTCTTAACTAAAATATCAAGAATTTACCATGTAATTCATTTGATCGACGGAAACATGCTGACAAATCTGTGGGAAGAACTGATTTATTGATGGGACATTTGCATAGAAATGAAAGGAAGCCGCATTTGTGTGATAATGGTAAACTTCTATGATGACTATTTCTCTATCTTACAACATCTACTTTAATTTTTTCCTGTAAATTACATGCAATAAATCATTATTTTTGTTCAACTAATTTGTAAATATCCTATATATAAACAATATATGCAAATAATACTACTGATGATTAAGAAATAAATACAAATTACATATAAAATATTTGCTTATAATTAATCATAGGGGAAATTTATTTGAAGGCAATTCTTTGATGTATATATATATAAGAATATAATTTTACCATTCATTAAAGTTGTTCCGTGGTAATGAACTATATTTGTTTACATGCTTTTACACAAAGTATTACATCTAGGTTAAATCTTTATTATTGCGGATTGTCGTTTCTTCAACGCTGTTCAGAATTTAGCTATTTTTCGATTTTATAAATGTTACAGTTGAAAATATTGCTTCGTATATATATATGTATAAAATTTGAAATTTTTAAAAAAAAATAGTTAAATTTTTTTTTTTTTGATGTACAAAATTCTCTGTTTTAGTCCCAAATAAAAATTCATCTCCCCCTCTCCTCTTTGTTTGGAAAATTTACGTTATCGTTTGTTTCTTCACCATTTGGTAAATGGTTTCAATGAGTAATTTCAAATGAGAATGGCAAATGAACCCAATATTTTTAACAATATTAAAATTTGTAGAAAAACATTTTTTTAAAAAATTAAATGCTTTAAATAATCAGTGATAACTATTAAAAGTTAAATCTTTTGAAAGTGTCAGGTGTTGATCCTCTACCTGACTATTATCTTTGTTTTTGATGTATTTTAGAAAAAATTGCTAATGGCAACAGAGTTTTTGCTGTCCTAATCTGAGTGAGATTTAAAATGGCTTTGAGTTGTTGCTTATGAGTTTTAGAGAATTAATAATAACTGAATAACTAGAGAATTAATAATCATTAGAGTTTTTTACGCTATTTTATACGTTTTGAGTATTATTTTTGAGACTTTAAAACAATGGATTAAATTGACTAATCATAGTTCTTCTGATTTCGATATTCCATAACATAACAGAAAAATTATTTTTTAATCACAAAATCAGCTACTGTTTTATGTTTATGATAAAAATATTGCCACTCTCCCCGAATTCTTTAACTAAGTGTGACCTCAACATGCGCTTGGAGAAATCCTGCTCTACACCTTCATGAAGGGTTACTGATAACGTACATCACTACTTAGAACTCGATCAGATGTAAAGGATCATATTTGAGTTGATAACTCACTTTCCCAATTTCAGAACTGATTTTATTTGGCATATTAGACACCATGCTATATATATATTTTAAATTTGATTTATCATTTAAAAAACAGTTTGAATTTTATAAAACTGTGTGTTTGAGGTAATTAAAACTGAGTTCTCCAATATTAATTGAGTTCGAACATTTAACAATATGAAATTTTCAACTCAACATTTTTGAAGACAGCATCTTTAATTATATACCCATAATAACTAATTCCAATCATTAATACGCATATATACTTTTCAGCAATATAGATATAAAAAATACATTATTATTACCTGAACACTGATTATATATATTAATCTGATTACATATACTACACCGGTATATATATTAAATGCAAAATACCAAATTTTTAGATATTTGAGTTTCCCATGTCAAAAAATCATTAAATTCAAAATTTCCCACAATTCTTTTCAATAATTCCAGGACATTTAAGGCCAAATTTCCAATTATTAAGCAACCAGCGTTAAGGGGTCGTATGTTAGTTTATAATGTTTAATTATTAATCTTATCGTATGGTTCATAAGGAGAAAAATTCACTCTCAAATACAATCGACGCATCGTGAAGAAATTGATCAATTAAAACTAAATCGGTAGATAGGATGAATACGATAGAATTAGAACCTGCTACAGTCATACACATATTCAGAATAGGAAATTTATTTCAGTTTTATCGTTACAAAGTGAGGAATGAATAATACGGTTTTCAATCGATGATATGGAAGCAAACTGTCATTTCGCATGGCTTATATTGATAAAGTTCGCAGCGGTGTACGGCGGGATTTTTTTTTTGTGCCAAATTGCATCCAGGTATTGAATTAAATCGCCAAGATTCTTGGCACCTCCCCATCAAGTCCCAAAAAAAGAAAATAGCCGAGTAGTAAGGTGTGAATTGAGCTAATGCACAATGGCTATACTATTTCACATCCTTAATATTGGTAGTAAATAATAGCGTCATTGCACGGCAATTTTTCTCAGCGTCATGTTCTGCCTTTACGTAGTGTAGTAAATCCATATTTTCTATTTACGAAATACAAAACGCATTCACTACGGACAGTTGGTTTTCAGATATTAGAAGGGAAATATTTTAAACGTAATGAATGTTGCAAATGGCAGTCTCTCACCCACCCACCAATCACGTTTAGCCAATTAGACGGTGCTAGCGTTCTGGAACCTTGGCTTTTTCTACATAGAACTAAGACTTCTGTTTATGTAGAATGTTGTGGGCGTCAATAAATATTCGTTACGTGCTGCGTTCTATGTTTTATTTAGTACGTACTTAATTAATCTGTCGGAATACAGCATCGGGTAAATGTCAGCTGTACATCCATATTTTTGTTCCGTTTCGGAACGTAACGCTGCAACTAGGCCGACATGCAACCTGTGGTGTGCACAGACTACTTTCATGGGAGGAGTTATATTTTTAAAAAAAGGTTGACGAAAGCACCGAGACGTAATCTTTGAGCTGAAAATTAAAATTGCAGTGTTCTATGGGAGGGGGTTGCCCCCCCTCCCAACCCTACTGTGTATGCTACTGCATACAACCCGAATTTAAATATGATTGAGCAAGACTAGATTAAACTCGGTAGGCATGTTACGGAGAAATTACCTTTTCGAACGCATTAGAACTCAAAATCAGTTTAAGAGATAAATGAGACAATGTACCTTTTTCCGAAGCTAAGGAGCACCTTTTTTTCTCATCTCCTCTATCTTGAATCTCATTTTTCAAATGGAAAAATTAGTATCATTTTGCAGAATAAGGAATACACAATGATTTTACAAAATATATGCTAATTCCGTTCATTCACTAAATCGATGTCTTTTACATATTTTTCCAAAAACATCCAGTACTTACCAAATAATGTAGTAATTAAATTTTTATGTATAACATCTCAGAAAAATGATTACACTGTCTACAGAATTTAACGTTATGTCGCGTGTGTGTGTATAAATTAAGAACTATGCTATTTTCATAAAAACTTGATTCATTTCAACAAACAAGATAGCTGTTTACAATATAAATTCAGATATTTTTCACATTAATCACACATTCACTTTTCCGCATACGCTCCCTTACATGGCTATGCATTATTGTAATTGTGCAATCAGCTTCTGTGTCTCATCAGCGAAGGATTTTGGTTGCACACAAAGACACATTTGAACCTCATCAGCTTACTCCTACAAAAGGCCGGTGTGTATTGATTTGATGACTGTACGGAGGATGGAAAAGATGGATGCCAACACTTGAGGATGAGAAAGATGGACGAGAATTCTTTGGATAGCTACCTGGTACAAATTTTGCAATACTTGTACCTTAATTCATCGGATATGTTTGTTTGAAACTAATGTTTGAGAGTTTTGTCACATGTCCATGATAATGGCATCAAGCCACAAATGTTTTTCTTCAATACAGGGCGTTTTGTTATTGACTTCCCTTACTTCATCTTTTGTTCAGTACACTTTGTCTTGCTTTAAAATGGTTCACCCATTATTTTTCGATGAGGCATGCTGGTACGATACAGTCGACGGTGAATGTTTATTGGTTTGACCTTCTTCACAACAACATTTTATATAATTCGACAAGCTATTTCTCAATGGTGCATCCATACATATGGTATTTTTGCAGTATTATTCTCAACTTAATGGGACAGCGATGATGGAAATTACTTCCATGTCACGAGATGTCTATACGTATAGTAACGTCAGAGGTACCAAATATTCGTATATTCCAGTGGAAACAAAAATAGCTTTTACTGTTTGATTTACCATCGGAACTTCATCATTCAATTGTGTTATTACAATGGAAACGCTCTCAGTGTGTGCTGCTCAGGGAGCTACCACCATATCAATGATACAGGTCCCCCAACAAGTGTTATCAGAAAATCTTAAGGTGCTTCACTTAGGACTAGCTGCACTAGTGGTGTTGCCACATATAAAATAAAAATTTTGTAGAAAAAGCCCATTGGATGTCATTAAAAAGAGTAGCATGTGAGAATACATGATCTTAGTGATTGTTTAGGAGCAATTAAACAGGCTTTTGAAATTTTTCAATTTTCTATAATTAAATCAAAACCTTTTTAGTTTCTTATCGATTATAACATACTACATTAACCCTCTAAGCGGTCTGCACTTAAAAGTCTTGCCATTCTGGAGATGCTTCAAAAATGCACCGCACATTTTTTTGCTTTCAGGTGGGGTTCTCAAAAGCGGTTGAGCTGTATTTTTAAGAATGCTGCTTGGCCGCTTTTGGGAATCTTGCTTGAAGGTAGAAAAAGCATCTCTGGAATGGCGGAATTTTAGGTGCAGACCGCTTGGAGGGTTAATGTTCTGTATCAATTGATTCAATAATAAAGTATTAGTAACTAATGATATTTTATAAATCAATATAAACAATAACATTAGCTTAACTTCAGTTTTCCCCACTACCAAGGATATAATTTAGAACGCATTACTTTGGATGCAAGCCAGGCTTTCCCAGAATGTTTATTTCTCTTATAAGCTAATTTTAAAAGAGGGCACAAAAAGCAGTGAACAAAGCTTTCATACTGATGTCAAGTATATCACCGACCCGGATTAAAAAAGAAAAATGTACAATAATTATTCTTTAAATTAATATTTTCATTCCTGTGTATTTGTTATTAATTACAATATTATTTTTTCTTAAAGAGGGGTCACAAATTGTTTGAAGTGTTTTTAAAATTTCACAAAACTCGCACAAAACACTCTTACAAAAACTGTGCTTGAAAACTTGAAACTATGATGGCTAACACACAGAACTGAATAAAGTGCCACATTTGGTGCCTCCACCAGTTTGGCTACACCATTCCTAATACATTTCTACAGTATGTCATATCAGTTTAAGCAAGTGTAATTTGATACATGGCAGAGTTTTTTTAATGTGAAAATATCAGTATCACATTTAATTTTGACATAATTTCAACCAATTGAAAAATTTATTTACAAACATAAAGCTTTCATCAGATATCGCGATAAATGCATCATTCAAATAATTTCTTTAAATTATGATTTAATATTGATACTACTCATTCACTTATGAATAATTTTAATGTATTGTATAATTTCTGCATTTAATCCCCCAACAACAAGAAGTTTTCACAAATTAAAGTATTAAATATTTTTGTGACAAATGTAACATTTTGTATTTATGAAATTAGTTGTTTCTAAAGCTTTTAAAGACAAGTTGGATCAAGCTGTACCTTTTTCAATACAATTATACATTCTTTAAAATTTGTATATAAATTCTAAATCTTGTATAGTACAAATATTTATGAACATTCCTTTGATTTACCCAGTTATTTCAAGCTATTGTTAAGCTGTGGATCAAATTAATTAGAAAGATAAAAGTTTTTCTTTATTGGTTGTACGATGTATAATCGAAAATAATTGTGTTAATAAAAGTAGAGACAATACTTTTTAATTAATGATTTAAAATGAAATTTAAGGATCTAATATAATACTAATAATAAAGCTTGAATATTTTTAAACTTATATTAAATACGTGCTTACAGAGCCTATGATTTATGGGAGAAATTTTTTTTACACAGAAAACATCCAATATCTCAAAGATAAAATGCATTATTTAAAATAAATGCACCTATTTTTAAAATCAAGCCTTATTCCAACTGTAATCTATAAATGCTCTTTACATTAAGAGCAAGGAATTAAATATATATTTGTTGCCTAAATTATGAAATTTTCATTCTTAAAAATTGATATCATTAGGTTTCTTAATAAAATACAATCATTCATAGAAATTATAACACATGATAATTGACAGAAAAACAAATTTAAACAGAAAACAGACTTACCTTGGCATGTTTCATAACTATTTTAGTAAGTTAATTCAACATGAAAATTTTAATCCATTGTAGAATCAAGACTTTAATATTGCCAGTTATGAAACCTATTCCTTAACTTCTGGTTCCTTCAACCCATACTGTATTTACTACAGGGTGAATTCCCTTAAATTACACTGATCAACATGATTTTTGTCTTATGAGTACCAATAGTTGTACTTAATGCAGTTTTTTATCGTATTTTCAAATATGTATTCGGAATTTCTCCATCACCCATTTTTTTTAAAATTTTAATTTCAATTAATTAATTTAAATATTTTTTTAATAAACGACCATTTGTCCATTGAAAAATAAAAACTCCTAGAGCATTGTAAATGTGATGGAACCACATGAGCTAACTCAAATGGTATCATTGCTACTGTTGTGCAAGTTCAGACATGTACAGACACTTTGGCACCAGACACAACAGACAGGTACATACAAGGTCTAGACTAGCATGCATTCATTAGAACGATGTCAGTTGTGAGATAGTAGTGAACCAGTAAACACGTAGTTGTGAGTGCTTTGTGTCTGAATTGTTGTATGTTACAAATTTACTTCTTTTAATTTGTTGTTAGTTACAAAATGCAAAGAGCTTGTTTAAATCATCATAACTTTTGTTATATATGTGGTGAAATGACGCTCAAGTCCCAAAGGCGAAACCTTACTCCATTAGTAAAAGTGTTATGAACTTTATTTTGGGTGTTAAAGTGGGGGATCAAACAAGGACATGGTCCCCACATATCTGTTATCGTGAACTAGGCTTCTCACTGCATGGAAGAATGGCACATGCCACTTGCTATCCCTATTATTTGGAGGGAACCCAAAAATCACCCCTATGACTGTTATTTCTGCTTAACAAACATTAAAGGGATTACGTCAAAATCAAAACATGTAGTGGTGTACCCTGACTTGCAATCTGCAATGAGACCAGTTCCACACAGCGAAGAATTGCCCATACCAAAGCCTCCAGAACATGTGACATTAGACAAAGAGAGCTCAGATTCCGATAGAAGTAAGGAAGACGAAGAAACAGTTTGTGGTGATACAACTTTTGAACCAAGCTGTTCATCAGAGCCTCATTTATTGACTCAAGATCTTAACGATCTCATACGAGATTTAAAGTTATCCAAAAAAACACTCTGAAATGCTTGGCTCCTGGCTAAAAGGATGGAATCTTCTTCAAAAGAATACAAAGATATGTACTTATCGTAGTCATAATTCTCAATGTAAAGACTATTTTCAGAAGAAAATGGCTTAGTGTTTTGTAATGGCATTTCTTCTCTTATGGAGACATTTGGTATTGAACATAACCCTATAGAATGGCGCTTGTTCATTGATTCCTCCAATGCAAAATTAAAAGCAGTGCTTCTGCATAATGGAAACAAATTCCCATCAATACCTGTGGCTCACTCCGCTGGTATGAAAGAGACATATGAAAACTTTCAATTTATATTGGCGAAACTTCAATATGCTGTGTATGAATGGAATATTTGTGATTTGAAGGTAACTGCACTCATTCTTGGTCAGCAGCTTGGTTACACAAAATACTGTTGTTTTTTGTGTCTTTGGGATAGTAGGGACAGAAAAAACCATTACATCAGAAAAGAATGGCCTAAACGTGAATCATTCATTCATGGACAGAAAAATGTGAAACATGACGCATTGTGTAATCCTAAAAATGTGTATCTACCTCAGTTACATATCAAACTAGGATTAATAAAGAATTTCATGAAAGCCATGGACAATACTCCTGGTTTCATGCACTTAAAACAGAAGTTTCCTAAAATAAGTGAAGCAAAAATTAAAGAAGGGATATTTGTGGGTCCACAAATACAATCACTAATGCATGAAAAGAAGTTTGAGGAACTATTAAATCCACTGGAGAAAGCAGCGTGGCAAGCAATCAAAAATGTAACTCAGTTTTTTGGGAAATCTAAAGGAGGAAAATTACCGTGATATTGTTCATGATCTTATCTTATAAAAATTTGGGCTGTACTATGTCCTTAAAAATACACTTACTGCATTCGCACTTAGATTTCTTCCTGGAAAATTTTGGTGCAGTGAGGGATGAGCACGGGGAACGCTTTCATCAGGAGATTTTAGCGATAGAAAAGATATTAAGGCAAATGGAATGCTAATATGCTTGCCGATTATTGTTAGGCCATCAAGAGGGATACTCCACAGGCGAAATATAAAAGAAAATCGTGATTTCTTAATTTCTAGGTGAGTCCGAATATTGTGTTCTTAAGAATGTAGAAAATATTAAAGTGTTTCAAATTATAAATGCCTGTCTCTCGAAAACTTTGCGTGATGAAGAGAAAAATTGATATCATATTTGAATTCAGGAGAAGAAATGCTATCAGAATCACATTTTTCTTTCTGAGACAAAATATTTTTTCTTTTTTGTTGCCCAGTGTTATTTATAATAATTCATGTAAAAC
Source organism: Trichonephila inaurata madagascariensis (assembly GCA_019973955.1). Taxonomy (NCBI): domain Eukaryota; kingdom Metazoa; phylum Arthropoda; class Arachnida; order Araneae; family Nephilidae; genus Trichonephila; species Trichonephila inaurata. The sequence continues at coordinate 88,721 of BMAV01026537.1, read as the reverse complement.
TGTGTGGCCGTTAGAGCTCATGTTTGTATTAATATTTGATTTTACTTCAAGTTTAAATAATTTCTGTTTCCTTTGTAACATTACAGAAAATTTATGTTCGGATATTTAAAATATATGAATTCAAAATATAATAACATATACAGTAAAATCCAAATGTAATATGATACTGCAATATGAATGAATTTACCTCCATGTTTAATTGACTTGTTTTATAATAACAGAATATCAAGAATAATAAAAATGGAAAAGTAATGGCTATAATATAACTTAAAGAGCATAGTGAGGCCAGTTAAGAGATCAGATATATAAATACATTTACACTGGTTAAAATTTAAGGCAGTCGAAGTGACTTATAGTTCAAAAAACTACATTCATGATAAATTATGTAACAAAAACAAATAGGTTAAAATTTCATAATCAAAATGAGAATATTTTTCACTAAAACAAGATCATTATAAACCAGAGTAGTAATAAAACAATATTCTTATAAGTTATGAATATTGATACATATAGTTAATATTTAAAACTGATGTGTGATTATTTATTGAACATCAAACAGTAATATTTATAACATTAATTTGTTGATTGTTTTCAACTTCAAGTAACTCAATATTTACTATGATTGAAATGTAAAAATACTTAAATTATGTTCTTTTCAGTGAATATAAATTTTTGATGATCAGAATGAAAATTAAAGAAAAGAAAAATACTACGGTAATGCCAGCTAGAGAAAATTGCAGCTCATTAAAAAAAAATTTACAATCTAATAGTCTCATACTTTATATTTATCAACAAGAGTTTAAATTATTAATATTTTTTTATAATTATGCTATAGCATATTTATAATACTTTAATGCATCAATTTTTCAAATAAATAATTATCCATTAAAAAAGTAAGGCAATTCGAAATAAATTTGTTAGATGTGTATTTTGCTCTTATATTCATATTCTAAACATTTTACTGACGTAAATAACTGATATAATTATCCTGTGCATATATTATCTGTTTACTGCAAAAGATTTATATATTTTAGAAGGGTTTTAACCTAACTATGTCAATACATGCTTTAAAGGATATTGAAAGATGATTTAAATTTTATTTCACTAAGTTAATAGTTTCCACACCTTACACAATTATCTAAAAGAATACATACAAAAATTATAAAGGTAATTAATTCTTTTATATAGAGAAAACATTCATTTAAAAAAAATATGATCTAAAATTAAAATCAAGGCATTTCTAATTTTTCAAAGTAATTGTTTAGTTTAAAAGCAGAAATTTCATATAAACATTAAGAAAATATTACACATATATTTTAAATAAATATTTAATATATATTCCAAAATAATTTCAACATAATTAAAAAATATATATACATATTAAGACAATTTTCTTATATTTGTCATAAGTTTTCCAAATCTGAGTCACTACTTGAACTAATAATGGGACTAGTAACTTCGGATATTTGTGCTTTTAATTTTGTCTTTGATGATTTGCGCCGGGATTGAAGAGACCGTGCATGAAAATCCTTTTTAATAGATTGTTCTTTTGATCTTTGAAGTAAGTGAGATTGTTCATAAGGAGTCTATAATAAAAAGAATATCTTTATAACTGATGCCTCAAAAGTTTCCTATTTTAAACTAATTTAACCAATCCCTTATCAATGAATTAAAATAATAAAAGCAAGTATATTTCAAATAATAAATAGAAAATATAATCATGACTGCAAGTATTATCTAAAAACGGTAATTTTAATCCAATAAAAATATTTTCATATATTGCAGCAAATATTTTCTTATACATAATCATAAAACAGATTTCCTGTTAAAATTTCAGGAAATATTTATGTAGAATATATTTACAAAAGCTTAAAATTATAATCTGCATAAATATTTTTACTTATGCAGTTTACTTGATGTTACTTGATAAATGCAGTTTAGATGTTTTTTTCTTGAATCAAAATAGCCTACTCAAGAGATTTTTTAAAAATTATTTATTTATTAATATAAATATTTTCATGGAAAAATAATTGTGGTTCTCAACTGTCAACTTTAAAGCAGTGAGAATAAAGTTTATTGATCAAAATAAAAACAATTATAATATGTGTGCCCTTGTAAATAAGAAAAGAGTTTATTCCAGCAGGATAGAATTCTGAAGTTCTTGGTTGTTAAGACTTTTTTCAGGTAGATATCAAAGTGCTTGAAAAAGTGGTGGTTGATCCATGAGCAGTAAGGTGAGTAAGCTGGCGAGATATGTCTTATAACCCAGTTTGTTCAATTTCTGAGCAAAAGTACAAGTCTTATGAGGAAAAATAAAATGAGAGAGAAAAGATGCATGTAACAGATTTAAATTAGTAAAAAAGAGCTTATTCCTGCTAAAACAAAAACAGATAGGAGTTTATGAATATTATATAAGTGCAATATTCCCAGACCATAATTTATATTTGATCTTTTTTATTCAAGGGCTCTACTAAACTAACACTGTTAAATAGATTGAGAAATTTTGCCCAGTTTGTTTCAAGGCAATTTTCAGTTTCTGCACATTTCAAGGAATGCAATTTTTCTCAGCTATATAGCTGCTGAATACTAGTATTTAAACTCAGAAAATATGAATGCAATATTATGCACTTCCTTTTTGAATGTCTGGAGTGTCACATCAGCTATCCTCTTCGAGAATTACCCACAAATACACCAATATTCATCAGCTATAACAAACAACTTTCTGAACATTTTTTGAGGGTAATAATTTCACATCTCTACCTCCTTTACATACTGCAATATCATCAGCAAGATAGATTTAAAATCCTCTGATAAGAAATAAAATTTCCATTCCTTTTCATTACAACAGATACCTATCCACTTAAAGTATGGTACCTTTTCTTCACTTTCAACCCTCTTCAAATGCTTCAATAATTTTATTTAAATTATGAGATACTCTTTTTGATTTATCCATTATTGTGACATTTTAAAACTACTTTACTCAAGATATCGAATGAATCAACAATGATTACAAAAGCCTCAAAGAATATCAGATTCTGCAATGAATATGATAGTAAAAGATGGATTATAGTACTACCTTCAAAAATTTACCCTAAGACTTAACAGCCAAAAATTTTGAATAAAAATATAATATGCATTACCTTTAATACAGGTAAATACTTTATCCCTGAATACCTGCCATATCATTCCCTTTATTCCTTGTATAAAATGTGTTCACTATAAATACATTGATTGAAACAATGAACAATATAATACCAGCATATTTCTAAATTACTTCATTTAGAACTTAGTTTAGTTTTTGAAACAAAACAAGAGCAGATTATATATAAGGATTGAAACATGTATCTCTTAAAATTTGATAAAAACTCACCAGCTGAGATGAAGTTTGAAAATGAATATTTTTTATGTCTGTCAACAACTTATCAGAAGGCATCAAAGAAATATTTTTTGAAGAAGAATTTGGACCAGCTGCAATTAAATTATGATATTTTTCAAGTCTTTTTTGCAGATCTGATAGTTGATTCTTTACTTGAAAATGAATTTCAGGTGGTATATTTTTCCTAGAAGAAACATTTAAATTAATATGAATATAATGGCTACAACAAATCATTTTTTTAAAAAAAATGTAAGAAATATTCAAAAAAATAATTGGCTTTAGTCACAATCTAAATAAGTTAGCACTATAAAGGCAAATACATACTATACATACATATACACACACATAGTATGAAAAATTAGACAAAAAATTAATCAAAACAGAAAGAACATGCAAGAGAGTTGAATTTGAATATAATCAATATTAATAAAAAGGGTTTTTACATAATTTCTTATATTTTAATATTAGTGACCAATTACAGTAGATATTAATATAATACAAAAACCCAGATAAGGATTTAGATAAGCTCATCAGAATTGAAGAGCATTGTTGATTCCTAAATTACACAAAACTTTAATTATATGTTTTCCAGATTAAATATTAAAACTTCTTTAAAGCATATTATATATACAGAAAAGAATAAATGGCAGATTAAAAAGAGTCAAAAATTTTATTTTATCTCAATTTGAATAACATTTTTCTTTAATGGCTTTAAAGAAATATCTTCATAAGTAAAAAAAAAAAGAGTGTTTTTTTCAATTCCTACAATTATATATAGTTCATACAATCTTTATATATTTTTATTGATTAAATTTTCAATTGTTAATAAAATACATTTTAAAGCACTCAATTGAGCTGAAATTTTATGTACATGATTATTTTGGATGACAATACAGTAATTTAATTATAATTAATAAAAATAGATTAAAAATAATTATTCAAAGAATTACAAATACATCCACATTGGCATCATTTTTGGCACCTTGGGGACAATTTTGGGGCCTTGTGTGAAAACTTAAAAAGGTATTTTTCTCACATTTTAAAGTGCTCATTTGAGCTGAAATTTTCTATACACTGTTGTTTTGGGTGACAAAACGATAATTTAATTACAAGTAATTGACTGAAACTAATTATTTAAAGAATTACAGATACAACTCCATTGGCTTCATTTTTAGAGACTTGGTTCAAAACTTTAAATAGTTTGGGATGACAATACAATACTTTAATGACAATTAATAAAATGCCTCTTAATGTTGTGATTCTGTCATATGTATACACATATTTATATTAGTTGTAAATATTTAATAAAAAGTAACTAAAATAAAAATTTCCTTTGTTGATTTAAGTAGGAATTTTCTTAATTTTTTTTATATTACTTGCTAGTAATCAACTTATGTGATTTTTACATAATTTTATCAAACCATCTGGGAATAAATAAGTTTTAAAAATATCAACCAAAGCATCTAAATTCCTTCCCTTTAGAGCATTTATATTTTCATTCAGATTCAGTGAAAAATACAAAAGTTGAAGTATACTTAAAACATCAGAATAAATATACTCCTCTATATCACACTTACTCTAAAATTTCTCTTTGATTTTCCAATTCTTCATTATGTACTTTTTGAAGTTTAAGTCTATCCCTCAGTTTATTAATTTGCTTTGTATACTGCTTGACTTTCTAAAAATTAGAATATTTAACAAAAAAATATAAATTTTTCTAATATATCTATATAATTTACAGTTATGTCTAATGATCCTCCATAGTTATTATTTTAAATAAAATAATCATATAGATTTTGATATATACAGGAACAAACATTATTTAATTATCTTTATGTTTCACAACACAAAATATACATAAAACACTAATTTCAGAACACATTACATCATTTTACAAAGGAGAAAGGGCAATTTCTACCAAGTGCATGAACAATCTTACTCCAACTACGACTTGGGAAGAAAGGAATTTTCCTACAAAAGAACACATAGTGCTATTTGGCTGTCAATTAATAGTAAAGCAAAGATAGCTTTAAAAGTACAGCATTGCAATTTGATAAAAAAATTTCTAACAGTTAAAAATGCATAATATTAATATTTAAAAAATTATACAAGTAAAAATTTTTTTAGCTTTTTTAAATAAATATAAGTATTATTCAAGAAAGAAATATCACAAAAAATTTAAAAACTAATACATCTGCATATTTTTTGATATAGTTCTTGAAACAGTAATAATCTTAATTAATACTTTGATTATTTTTTGAATTAATGCTTGAACAATGAAATATTAACCTGAGAGGAAAAAAAATTCTAGATAATATATTTTAAAATGTATATATAACATTTACTTATTATATATTTTTAGATCAAGATAAAATATTACTTTAATAATTTTAAATCAAACTAAATAGTGCATATATATTCATTAAAAAATGGAGATGAAATTTAGACATGAAACAGGATACTTTGTTTACAATATTCATTGTATCCAACAAGAAAAATGAATCAATTTCATTCTATACGAAATATTATTCACAAATATTAAAGCTAGCAATTTTAACAATATGCAAGAGAAATGAGACATAAATAAAAAAAATTTTTATTTATAACTACCATGACTAGAGAATATTTTATCAATGCATATAAATATATCTAAATACTTATTTCTTCCTTAATATAAGTTTTTAATAATCATTTAATTTTGTTTAAAATAAAAATAAAATAGATTCTAAAAACATGATTTAAGTAGTACATTTTCTTTAATTTGGTATATGATACTTGTTTTGTTTATTTAAGAACAGGGGCATATTTAGCAAACACCGTGAAACGTAGGAGGGAAAGGAAAGATCACTTAATTTATTCACTTAAAGGAGATAGGCCCTAAAGGTTGTTATTGAATTAATGAAGACATTATAAAATCTAGCTATGAAGGAATAGAATTCTACAAATACATACATTTCAATACTTGTAAAAATCTGGAAAATTAAAATTTTTCACCATTATTTATCTCTTACCTTTCTTTAGTTTTTATAAATTTATTTAACAATGATAATTTAGAAGAAAATTTCTTACAAACTCAAGTTCCCTTTTCTCAGAAATTGAAGAGCTCCTGGTTTCTCTTAGTTGTGATTCCAATTCTTCAAGACGTTGTTGGAATTGAAGCTTTTGCTGCTCCCAATTTAACTTTAATTGCATTATTTCATGATCTGATCTAGTCTAAGAAAAATTTATTTACATATATATATATTAAACTCTCATAAACTAATAAATACAATGCATAATTGTGATACAGTAAGACCCCGCTTAATGCGGGGGATACGTTCCATCAAAGTAGAGCGTAATGCGAAACAGCGCTAAATGAGGCTATCTTGTAAATAATGGGGTTAGGGGAGGATGGATAGAAAATTGGTTAGGTATTAAATTTAATAACTATGTTTTTTTTAATAAAAATACAACCAAACATTTATTTCTTACAAAAATAAAAACAATATAAACGAATATATACATATAAAAACAAATAAAATTCTAAGTCAGTCAGATCATTCAGTCTATTCTGTGTTCCCAATTTTCTGCCTTTTTATCAAGAAGGCATCTTGTTGAAGTTGCCAGATTCAATGCAGCACTAATTTGAGATTGACGTTCACCAGAACCTAATCTTCTAATCACTTGCATTTTAGTTTCTAGTGAAATGCTTTTTCCCAGTTGCTTTCTTTTCTTGTTTTTCATTATCACCCATGATAAAAAATAAAGATCACAATATTTGTCACTGTATTAATCGTTATAGTATTATATAAATTTATATTTGCAATAATGTCAACAAATGTTTCAAATGATAAAAATGTGTCAGTACAGCACTGCACCAAACAAGAAACACAACTACACTGTTTTGGATATGTTATGTACATATTTTGAAACCTACAATTTCGGGGAACCCCCGTAGCGCTGCAAGCAACTTTGGGGAATCCCTGGGTTGAAATAAAACAGCGCTAAACCGAAACAGCATTAAGCGGGGTCTTACTGTATATTGAAACATAAATTATACAAAAATCTATAACATACTAAGCATATAAATTGTCAATTAAGAATTAAACATAATGTTACATACATCTGAATTACACACTGCTCTTTGAGAAATTAAAACACAATGAAAAAGCTATCACAAATTGAAAGTTTAACACACAATCATTAATATTTTAGAAGTGTTGTTCTTTGTGAAATTACCGTAAAATCCGGCGTATAGCGCGCACCCATACTTTCAAGCTGCATTTTTTAATTTTTAGGTATATTCGCCGCATAACGCGCTCCCCCATTTTTACGAAAGAACAAGAAATGTGCATGTACAATGCTGATATGTTTTTAAGCCATTTATTCGAGGTATTATCCCAGAATATTGAAAAAAGTATATTTTTAGAATCTGAATCCTTTTTAATTTCATTAGGTATGTGTCATTTCTTTTAAATAGACAATAGTCCGATCTATGTAGAAGTCTATATTTTCTTATGCATATTTCTTTTTTTGTTTTTGAAACTATCATTTTTTATACCCGGCGTATAACACGCAAACCTAAATTTTGATCTCATTTTTTGTGTTAAAAGTGCGCATTATACGCCGGATTTTACGGTACTTCCACTCAGGTATCTCTTGTATTTATTTATATACAAATAAGAAAAAACGATCATGGATACTGCACACAGCAAGTCTGACCCAAAAGCATACAGCAACAGGTCAGCCAGTGAACCCAGTAGAAGGAATGTGGGGGAGTGAAGCAGGAAAACCGAGCGTGGGCGGGTTACACAGTTATCCTTCCGCCAGAAAAAAATAGTTCACTCATTTCATCATCCCAATAAAAAGAATAACAGCCTTTGTTAGATATAAAGCTGAAACTATATTTGGATTGTGTGTATATATATATATAAGACTCAGAAAATGTAAGTCTTATATATTCTATTAAAAAAGTTTTTTACTGAAAGTACAAAAGCCAACACAATTAATTTTAAAAGTGGAAGAATTGTTAAAATTATGCAGCTCCTTATATTGAAAAATTGCAATATATTTTTATGAATTTTAAGCATTAGCAGCTTGAAAGAAGCATTAGAAGCTTGATTTAGCAGTAAGAAGAGACAGCTTTACAGAATCTTCTAATCTCAGAAATACCACTGCAACATAAGCCTCTTTGCTTGCATCACAAAAGGTATGAATTTTGTAGTGCTTCAAATTTTCTGTTTCATTTATCCACTTGGACATATTAATTCCTTCAAGATACTTTAGATTTTGGAACTATTGCAAGAATTCCTTTCTCAGATTGCATGTAATTTCTGCATCCCTTCCTATGGACATTTTCCAGGCCTTTTGTAACATTAACTTTGGACACAGCAAAACTGGAATGGTGAATCCAATTGGATTACAGATGGTGTAGCCAAGCTACACCATCTGGGATAAGAAACAACAACAAGCAACAAAGAACATTAATATATAAACTGATATCATTTATTCAATAACAATGTGCTGAGAGAAAACGGAAAGAAGGTTTTATGTAATAGCATGAAAATAAAATGATAGAAGCACATAAATTCAAAAGAATTCTAGGAACACATTGTAGGAAGAATTACGTAGCAACTTTAATAGTTTTATCAAAATAATGATAGTCATACATCAACCGATGTATGCCAGCGCTGTAATTTTTTTTTTTATCTTCTAACAGGGACATCAGACTGAAATAATATAGAAAATAAAGGCTGAACAATTGTAAAGAAACCCAAAAATCCTCTTAAATAAATTTAGATACAACATGCAACTAAGCTTTGGTTTTAGACTGAGCATGGAAAAATTATAGATTACTGTATTGTAGATCACCATGTTGACTTTTCATTGGTGTAATAGTTTAATTAAAAATGCTACAATTTCATGTTCAATGTTTTTAGATTTTGAAAGACTCTTTAAAAGCCATTCTCAAGTAAGATTATACAAGTGTATATATTGTATTAGTATGATTTAACAGAATAAATCCTTCTTTGACAAGGAAGTTACTGATTCATATCTCTATTGAACATATCTGGAATATAATTATTAAAAATTAGATTTGTATATATGCATGAAATTGCAACTGATAAGTTTTTAATATATGTATCAATCAATATTAAGTTCTGTTTAATTAGTTATACGTGCTAAAGAAGAATGAATCACTAAATAAGGCATGTTTTTACTCTGAAGCTAAAACTTTTGATATCCTACATCATAATTCACTTTAAAAATCTTTTTATTGTAACTAATGTCTTCTATGGAATATTAATTTAGGGATCATAATAAGCTAGGGAGAAATAACGGAGGAAAAAAGAGGAAAGGGGATGATTTCGATCAATTGTGAGTAAGCTTGACAATCATTATATAAGTTTTAGTAAACAAATATTAATTTTTTGCGACTAAATGAAATATCAATATCAATCAATCACATTATAAGGGTGGTGAAAGGAGCATATTAAAATATTACAAATAAAAAAAGACATACAGGGTAAAGCAAAGAGCCAAAATTGTATTGAATTAACCATGGCAATTTCTCAACATAACAGTGCAGTATGTTTATAGTTCTCAGAATAAAGCACTCACTTCTGACTTAGCATTTAAAGCATGAATATTGCTCATTTGATCACCAAAATTTCCAGAAGATATCAGATTTATTCTTTCCTTCAGATCTCTGATTTCTTTCTCGTAATTTAAATTTTGATTTGGTAAGACTTCAGTTTGCAAGCCTTCTGTCTGTTTTGCTGTTTCACCTAACTGGCCTCTAAAGAAAATTAGACCCTCAATTATGACAAGGAAAACATGTATATTATTATATAAGTTACATTAAAAAAAACACCAATATATTTTTTTGTTCTCTTGAGGTTTAAATGTGGTCTTTAACTTCAGATAGTCCTAAATAACTAAATCTAAATGCCAAGAAGTCATACAAAATACATTTCTATTTTCTAATGCCAACCATATTTTTTCAAAGAAATTTTCTTACCATCCTTCATATAATCATACATTATAGCTATATATTTGAAGGTGGCAACATTATACATATATATAACTTAAGACCACTTAACATTTACATTTAACTACATAATAGCAATATTAAATATATATATATATTAAAATTTAAACTTAGAGATTACAATCTATCAATTACATTTTAATGAAGGTTATAAACAGATTTCTAATTAAAGTTTCAATGAAATAAACAACTTAGAAAAATACTTACCTTAAAGTTAATATTTCCTTTTCTAATTCTGCTTTTGATGTAGAACAAATGCTTAACTTTTGTTTTTGAGAAAGTATTTCTTGTTTCAAATGAGAAATTAAATCATCTTTTTCAGTGAGTATTTCTTTCATTTTACGCTCTAGTTTGTCTCTAAAATAGAAAAAGTCAATGTAAAATTATATCCATCTACTTACATCTGAATAAGAAATTTAAACAAGTTTCCTAAAAATGATTAATTTACACATACTAATAAGAATCTATTAATCAATGAAAAAAGAGTTATGCATGTTGTTGAAACCTGAAGTACGGAGTGTGTTGAAATATTAAGTGAAGGGGCACTGCAATCGCTTGTTTACCTCAATTTATGAATGTACGCTTTAGTTTTTTTAGTCTCTGTCTTGTCTTTGTCATGAAATAAATGTGTTCGTTCACAACCTCACCTGTGTTGTTCTAGTGTCACCCATTATTTCTGACAGATAAGAGCTTTTAATTTAGCCATTTGTAATAATTGAAAAAGAACATTTGAAATCTGATATTGAAATATTTGCAAATTTGAACATATGTAAAATAAAAATATTCTGAGAAATTTATGATATGTATAGATTGTAGAGACTATATTTTATTAAGGAGATTATGTTTAACATGTGAACTATATTTTGAATTCAATATTTTTTACTCACTTTTCTTGATTCATATCTCGAGATTGCTGCCAAAACTGCTGTCTTAAAACTGATAAATTTCCTTGAAGATCTTGTTCTTTTGCAATCATAGACTGGCGTTCCTTTACTAGACTGGAGTTTAGATTTTGCAACTCTGTTCTTAACCCTAAGAATTTAACATTAGATATTTTAATTGACATACTAATGCAGTACTGATGAGTCTTGATAACAATTTGATGACTTCTTTTATTTTATTTATCAATTTGCAAAGTACGATTATTAAAGAAAATATGCATTTTAAAGTTATTGAAAGAAATACGAGGTTAAAAATATTTGAATACAAAATACAGGATCTGTGACAAATAAATCCTTGATTTGTTAGCAAATTTTTTTGGAAGGATGTGTTAAAAATTTATGTAACTTTAAGCTTTCAAGAGGTTTTTGATTAACAATCTTTCATAATAACTATATTTTTAAAATATAAATATTGAATAAAATTTTCTTATCAGGAAAAGAATTCATTGAATTTTATTAACACTGTACACATAATGAAAAAATTACAAGAATTGTTACACATATTTAGATAAGCTTGACTGATAATAATCGAATTTTTATATCATTATTTTCAAATATAGCAACTTTATAGAAATAAAGTTAAATATAAAATAGAAATTATAAAGAAATCAAGTGGGCTGGTTCATTATTTTTTCTAAATATAAATTAAATAGAGCACACATGCATGATACAATAACTCTAGGTCTTTAACTTCAATTAAGAAACATATATATAAAAAGTTTATCATTATATATATTTAGAAATATTTTTAAAATTAAGTTTTTAATAAAGAAACAGTTATTAAAATTTATTTCAACTTCATTAAAATTTCAAAGGAAAAAACAGAATTTTTCTTTCCAAAATTATCACACTAAAAAAAATGTACACATACTTGATATTTCATCTAGAAGTTGTTCTAGTTCAGATTCTTTAGAAGCTTTTAGTTGTTCCATCTCTACTTGAGCATTTGTCAACATCATATGACATTTATGTTCACATTCTTCCAATGAATTTTTCAAAGAAAGTATTTCACGTCTACTAGCATTCAATTCATTATTTAATATTTTACGATGTTCCTGGGAGTTAACAAGTTCTTTTTCAAGGATCTCTTTTTGTGTAATTGCTTTTAGCTTTTCTGACTAACATAAAATAAAAAGAAATAATACTTTAAATGTAACAACTTTTCAACATTTGTAAAATTTAATGAAATATTAAAAATATAACATTTTAAAAATTATTGGATTTTACTCCTTCAAAATTTTTAATGTATTGATAAATGATTTAATTTCTCTTAAATAAAATTCAATTCAATAACTTGTTCCAATATCTTCCAAATCAATATATTATTGGGAATTTAATATGATTCATAGTATTATATTCAAATTATCAAACAGCTATAAACTGTATATTTTATTTTAAGTATTTTAACAGAAAGCATAAAATCTAATCCTTTTTCATTTTTGAATCAGCAGTTATTGCAAAGCATAAATGTGACTAAATATATGTAATAACCTAAATAATAATGAAAATTATACATTTAAGTCACTTTAATACAAAGTAATATGAATATCTGATAATATAAAATTTCTTGCAGTGAACAATTACTATATCCATACTACCATGCAGAAAAAGTATAAGTATACAATGCTATCTTAAGGGGGTTTACCTGTGATGGGTTCAAAATTTTTTTTTTTCATAAATTGCTTCTTTACATGTTCAGAATATGGTGGTAAAGTGTTTTTTCAAAATTTGAAGTCGTTATAAAGAAGCAGGTGTTAGAAAAGCAGCTGTTAAGCCCTAGGTTAAGACTTTCATTGTTTTAATCAGACTTGAAATTTTAATCACGTTTTTCTCAAAACTGTGTTTTTCAAACCTTCCTCCATAATATCTCAAGAACGGTTTGACCCAATGACTTTAAATTTATAGGATAGACTTAGCACAAATATACGCACCAAATGAACTACTATCATTCCAAAATTCAAAATATTTCCATTTTTTATAACGAAAACATAAAAACCCCCATGAAATTCGAAACTTTTTCTTCAGAGGTCTACCAAAACTCCAATTTTTAATATTTTCAGTTGAGTATAGTTCATTTGGTGCATTTAAGCTTATAGATTAAAAAGGCATTGGTTTTTTATATTTCAGATAAGCCAACCAGTCGGAATTGTGGAGGAAATGAGCGTCCATTTTTTTTTTTAGGCGGGTGTGTTCAGAGCGCTATGATTCACGTTCTATTGGATATTTTAGGCTAAAAATTTATATACATACTCTTAAGATACATATAAATAAATGATAAAAAACGTAAAGTTCTATCCTTTTACTGATCACCAAATACAATTTCCTAAAAATGCTTAAAAAACAGGTCGTCACATTGGGTGAACCCCTTTAAGTATACATTTGTACAATTGCTAGTTGTCCTTCCATTGGAAGAGCATGATCTAAACATCTTCATAATAACAAAACCAATTCTTTAACTACTGAAAAAGTCATTCCTCTCCAGTAAGATTAATCTTAAGTTAAAAAATAATTTCAAATGTGCAAGATATTTAAATGTTACATTACTTAAGATGCTATATTTTGAGTGCTTATATTAGATACATCAGGATATTTGGATAACTAAAATTCTAAATCTTTAACCACAAATTAGAGTCAAGCATTTTATGCATGTTTAGATATTCTCTTAGATTTATTTACAAAACTACAAGGTTAGTTAAAACCAGCATAAAATTGACAGAATTATTTGATTGTGATCTTATTTTAGAAAATATTGAACAGGTTAGAAATACATATAATAATTTATTAATATAGTTTTTAATACCTCTAGTAGTCTTATGTTGCTTATATGATTAGAAATTTCTTTAGAATTAGTTTTATTTAAGCTGTTCATTTGTAAAGTGAGAGTTTCATTTTGAGTCCTTAGTTCTTCACATTCAGCAAGGAGAGCCTTCACTTTCGAATTTAACTGAAGTATTTCTCTTTTGGAAAATTTCAATTCTATAGCATAATTATCTGAAGGAAGTGATTTATCTTTCTCAAATGCTTCAATTTTACTCTTTAATTGTTCAACCTATAAAAAAAATACAATAGGATTAAATATATTTTCAAAAGACAAATGAAGACTTTAAATAAAAAAAAATATTGCTTTAAGAATATAAGGGAAAATTTATAAAATCCATTTCTATTAATTACTAAAACATTTTTTTTTTGCCTGAGAAGTTTTCAAACCATGACCTGTGAGCCCCATCAATCTGGCCTCCCACAGTATTATTTTGATTATCTTGCAAAATTTCAATGCAAGGAAACCCTACAAACCAATTACGAAACACAATAACTGATTTATATAATGAAAATCAATATTTTAACTGTATATAATAATATAAGATTTATTCTTAAATAACATACATAGGTAATTGGCATTATGAAATTAAACATAATTATTATTAATGAGTAGTATGCACCTGTTTACCTCACAATTGTTTGCAGTTAGGGATTAAGTTTACTACTGTAAATCATCAGTGGAGATTTCAAATGCTCATCATTTAACTGGCAACTGTTATTTTTTTTATGTAACATTTTGGAGAAAGTTTTTTCACTCAGATAAGTGTTTCTGAAGACAGAAAAATAAAATAAAACTACAAGAAAATTTATGAGTCCGATCAATCTGCATAGAAAACTTATAACATTCCATCAAAAATGATTTTTTTTTTAAAAAATATATTACTATACTGCAAATTAATAATTTTCATTTGAAGTTCTGGGGCTAGGGTTTCCATGTTAGAGTTAAGAGAGTATTGAACAATATTGATATCATTTAAATTACATCAAATTTTGAAAACAGAAAAACAAAATTTATTTTTAATCATCTAAAGCTTCAATTGTAACCCGAATTACAAATAGTCCGCCCACCCAATAGATATTTCACTTGCAGGTTTGTTCTGAAATGAAATTGGACAAACCTGCAGCCTTTTGGCTAAAATGTTTGATCTAAGACGTAATATCTCAATAATTCTCAAAAAATGAGTTTTTGTGTAAGTTAACAAAAAGCCACAAATTGCATATTATTCGCACAACTCATACTTTAATAAAAAAAAAGATCAAATTATATTAACTATCAGTAGCATAGCACAACTTTACTATTTCCCAAAAGAATAATCAATACTTTTAATCCTATATCAAGAAAAGTAATGCCTTCAATGTTGAGTTATACTTTGGTAGATTCTTATATAAAAATATATTGCCTTTAATAGACAAGCTTTTACTACTATGGCTATCATGATACTCTGTATCAAAATAGAAAAAGTAATTTACTAACAAAGATCTCATTGAGATGTATTCCCATTAATATATTGCCAAAACTAGCATAAAAAATGCTACATTTTAGTAAAATGTCAATTGTTATAAAATGCCCAAACATTCTTTTTTAACAGAATCTTTTTCAAATAAAATTGGTCAACCAATCAAGAATATTTTCAAAGGAATATATTACAAGAATGTAACATTAGTGCCCACATCAAAGCATTTCTTTTATTCTTACTAAAACACACACACACATTCATTTTTACATCAATAAATATATGGCTAATATAAAAATTACTCTAAAGCAAAAAAAAAAAAAAAATATTAAGAATTATAATTTTTTTTTCATAAATACAATTATATAAATCAAAATATTTTTTTAAAAAATTAAGTTAAAATACCATAAGTTAGAAAACAAATTTTAAATATTGATTGCAAATTTAGATCAGAATTCGTACCTCCCCCTGATGCTGCAAATTAATCCTCTCAAGTGTGCGAGAATATTCAGCTTCTCGACTCTCAAACTTGCATTTTAATATTGCATTTTCATAATGCAAATTGTTGTACTGATCTCGGATTTTATCAGCTTCCACATGCAATTCTTTTATCTTTGATTCATAATGTGCAGTTGCTTCCTCAAACACAGTAGTTTGAATTTTTTTCTCGTCATATGATTTTAGCTACAAGGAGGAAAACAATTGTAATTTTGTTAAAAAAACTTTGATACATTATTAGTACACAGAAATTTTATTTTAATTAAGGAAACATTGCAAGTTTGCATCAATATAAATCAATGTGATAGTTAATAGAAATAATACTGTACCAAACCTTTACACCTCCTGCCAAATTGGTACTATAAAAACAAGTTTAAAATTATGTACGAAATTAGAATTTAATAACCCAAAACTTAGCCTATTAAAACTTCTCTTTGTAATTTAGTCTAATGTAGAAATGATCCAATGAATAAAACCATGGTATTTTAAAAAATTTACAAAACAGATAATAGAAAAGGCTTTGAATATTCATAAAAATGTATACAGACTTTCTTGAGTAAAAAATCTAGCTCACATTGAAGATTATCTGCAATATAATAATAGCTTTTTTAAATTTAATGTTCTCTTTGAATAATTTATGATGAACTATAATGCAACTTATTTTGCATACATTTCTGGAATGTTATTTACTTTCAATTTTATTTTATCAACATATTATCAAATGATATAATTTATCTTGATTAAAATAAGTTATATACATTCATACCTTTTTCGTCAGGGCCGCAATTTCACTTTGTTGTTCTTTTACTTTAGCTTCCAATTTACGAATATTAGCTTCATTTGTTGATTTTAGTTTTTCATTTTGGGTAGTAGCTTTTTTAAGTTTATCATAAATTAATGTCAGCTCATCTCGCAACCTGAATGAAAAAGAAAACTATTTATAAATAATTACAAATGAAACAGATTTTTTCTCATATTAAGTTTCGAAAAAAATTCACAACCTTAACATCTTACTTAGCATGCTCTTCTTTTAATGTTTGATAATATTGCTTATGCTCGTTACAACGTTTCCTTTCATCTAGCAAAAGCTTTTCAAGTTCAGCTTCCCTAGACTCAGTGCCTTGAAGCATATTCGAAATTTATAAATGATATTTCCAATAAAAATATTATTTCTCGACTATGGTACAAATATTTGGGATATAACGATTACAGCGAAATATCCACATGATTAGCAGATTCAAAATTTAACAGCTGTCATTTACGTGTTGCCATTTGAGATAAGAACAATAATTCACAATACCTGTTTTTATATACATCATATGTCTTATTTTGTTGCTAATTTTCTCAAATAGTTTGTTAGAAAATAAACTTTTAAAGAGTAAAATTTTTTTCAAAAATTCTGAATCTTTATAATGGATTATGTATAATGGTAAATAAATTATATTTCTTTAATCAATCAAACAAATTACATCTGCATGGCATTGACGTCTGCCATTCTGTACGTTGTTTATAAAACATTGATAAGATTCAGAAACTATTTTAGGTATTTTTTTTTAATTTGTTTTGAATTGCAAAAAATATTTAATGAAATAGATAATAAAATAAAATGTTCTTAATTAAAAGCTGTGTTCATTTGTGCTGAAAATGTTCACAGACGTATAAACGCGCCAAATTAGCGGTTAATTTAAAAACTCTAAATTCATATTAAAGAAACTTTTTGACTCGATTTATAATAAACCCTTGTTTTATTTATAAAATTAGGAAAAGAGCATACGGTTTATTACTGAAATACTATGTACCAGAAATTGCACTGAATATTTTTGTAATTTTTTCCAAACGATATACTAATCTGTATAGAAATTTTGTTTAGTATGAAGTTATGTAAAGACAGATTTTCTTACTTTAAACTTCATTGTAATAATTATTTTAACAATACATACGTTAATACCACGTATCTGCTTATATTTATTACCAAAATAATTTTATTAATGAGTTTTCAAATGAAAATATTCCCTTAGAGCTATTTCAAAAATTTAGTTACTTCCTTTAAAATTAAAATTAGGGCTTATTAAGAGTTGAAACTAAAATGACCCTCTTAAAAAAATTACATTTGTAAAGAATTCCTTAAAATATATGAAATATTTTGTTGTATGCAATTTATTTATTTATTTTAAAAATATATGGCGATTGTAAAGTTTTTAATTATTGCATTAAGATAAATTAGTTGAGTTAGTCTTTTTAATCTGTTAAGCTACTGAATGTAACTTTATATCATTCTTTAAATGCTTCCTTTTTTATTTGATGTTGATCATAGTTAGATTACGTATGTATTTTTTGCTCATAGGTTTCTTCTAGTATAAGAACAGATTAAAAAATGAAGGCAGGAAGTGAGCAAACAAGAGCTATTTTTTTATCAATTGGCCACTATGGGGCAGTTCCTACTGGACATTGGATGATTGAGTTACTTCCTATCGTTTCTTTAGAACTTCCTGTTGCTTCAGTAGGGCTTCTAAGTTGTGCGTAAGTGGTTTAAAATATCTTTTCTTGGTTATCATGTAGTGCTACAGAATAAAGAATGGTACTACATTGATTAATGAAATAATATTTCATTTCAAGGTAACAGTATATTTTATATAAGTTCCATATAGTATTTTTTTATTAATATGAACTAAAACATTTCAAATTTGTTTAAAGCGCTTTTTTATTAAGAATGATGTAAATTCATAAAAAAGTAATATCCCATTTTATAAAGTGTTAAAATAGGAAATGATGTATGTAACTTTTGTACGTTATGTTAACGAATGTGTTACTTCCTTTAAAATATGTAATAACAAAATTTTTGTGCACCAATCATTATTTTACATTGATCATAATTTTAGTTTTTGAATATTTTTAATGTATTTCTTAATTTTATATTTTATTGCACCCATTCTTAGTTTATATATTCAATACATATCAATGTTCTAAAAGAAAAATTTATTTTGCAGATTTATGACTTATCTGCATTTATCATGAACAACAAATTTTGGAAAAAACTGGCAGCTATGTTACAGAATCCACCTTTTGTGTTTGCATTCTTCTTTTTTGCTATTAATTTAAACATCCAATTTATAAATGCACAGAATGCGGCATCTGTGGCCTCGCCATTCTTTTTTCTTTGTCAGTATCATCGTGATCTTGACCAACCAGGGGCAGTACGTGGAGAAATAGCACTGTCAGTAAATATTAAAGGAAATCCTGAATATTATGAACCTGGAAAAGTTTATGAAGGTATTTAAAATATATTCTTCTAATAGAATTTTCAATTTAACTTTTGTATTCTACTTTTAATGTTTCAAAGTAATTTTTTAAAATTTTGTAATTTAAATTCAAAATTATGAATCTGATTATACACATTGAAATAAAAGCAAGAGCATAGCTACTGCTGTATCAGCCGTATCAATGATATGGGGCCCCAACATGTGTAACTATATTATCACTAACAGGGCTCCCATACCTACAAAAGGGCCCCAAAGGAATTTTGATACTTGGTCCCCTCAGACCTAGCTACACCAGTGAATAAAAGCATGTTTTCTTCTTCTCAATCTCTGAGTGCTTATGTACATTTTTATTCCATAATGTTATTTTTTTCATATACATAATGAATAAAAATTATATTTAATAAGAAAATTATAACAAACACGTGATAATACTTTTTTTTATTCTTATATATTATATGTAATACATTGTTAATTCCTTAAATTAACTCTAAATTTGTAATTAAGCTATTTTTATGTGAATATATATTACAAATATTAATATGAGACATTTACTTTTTCTTCTGGTTTTTGTAATCTGTATTTAATATTCATACTTTAAGGTTAATATAGCCTTATATTTATGACTAAAGTTGCTTTAACTTTTAAACATTTTATTCTTTCTCTCTTTTTTTAATATTAACATTTTTGAATTTATTAAGTAATTAAATGTGTTAGAATGTAAATATTTTTTAAAAAATACATAATATATTAAATTTTAACTGCAAGGATAAGTAATGTAAAAAATAAAAATAAATGAAGCTAAGTTATAATTTATAAAATTTTAATTACAATTTAGGAATATTTTGGATCCTATAAAAATGTGACTTAATCTAATGTTTTTTGTTATTGGCAATCGTATTTTATGAAAAAATAAACTAGTGGAATACATCCTTACCCATATTTTTATTTCATTCTGATAAAGCATAGAATGAAACAAAATTGAAATCAAATAGTTCTATACTACTATCATATCAATTCCTTTATTTTTCAAATGTTGTAAGTTAAATTTTTTGTTTGTGCTTGTCAAAAAATGTTTATTTCCTAATATTTTTTTTTAAAAAAAAACTTTTGAAGAAAAATTGAATGAAAAAGTTATAAATAATTCTTATTTTTGTTATAGTAAAGTATTTTTATGTAAGTTAAATATTTTCATCCCGAAAAATGTATTTGTACAAATCAGAAAATATTTTTTTTTCTAATTTTTTTTGGAAAAAAAAAAAAAAAAAACTTAATGAGAAGGTTATAAATAATTTTTTTTAATATTCTTAAATGTTTTTTTAACTATTAAATTGATGATCAGTTATATTTTATAAATTTTTTATACTCAAATTTTGAATATCTTATAATTTTTCTTTGTATCCTATGATCTTTTGCTTTAATTGTTGCTCATAATATAATTTTATTTAAAAGATTCTTTAATTTTTAATTACCTTGAATTATTATGTAAACTGTATTTTTCTGTAATTTTAGCATTTGCTTGTTCCTCATTCATTTTTCAAAATTCTTTTGTTGTTTTGAAAATTAATGTATTTGTCTCATGCTTAATTTTCCTCTATGTATTTGTAATGCTTATTTGTAAAATTTTAAACTGTTTTTTTTTTTTAAAAAAAACTATTTTTGATTTTAATAATGAATGAGAAAAAATTTCTAAGCCATTTATTTAAAAATGAGTTTTTCTGATTTCTGAAATAAAATATTTGATGAATATAACTGCAACACAAATTTTTGTACAATTCATTTTCATATTCATTTTGGTTGCTAAATATCATTTCAAAGAATAAATAAGTGGATATCTTATTCATATCTATTAATCTTCCAATGCTTCTAAATAAATAAAAAAATGTGCGATTAAAATTGTGCTCTATTTATCTACATAATATTATTTTAATATTTTTAAAAAAGAAAACGCAATGCTGTTTGTATTGCTCAGCAAATGACTTGAATCAATAGGAAGCAATTATAAACCAATGTTGGTGCCTTTGGTTTCCTGTTTTGATAAGTATACACTGACTCAGGAAAAGGAGCATTGCTGATAGGAGAGTTTTGACCTCCTATTTAGACATCAAGATTTTCCTCTTGGAAATTGCAATATTGTTCTTGGAAAAAATACTCACAGGCATTACATAAGATTTTTTTTATGGCATTTGTTATTTTATTTTTTGCATGAAAATTATTTAGGAAGTACCTTTGTATTTATTTGTTTAATTTACTAATTGCACTATCATTTTTTATTTAAAGTATTTTCTAACTTTTAAAATTATCTTTATTTTTTTTAAAAAAAGTTTTTTTTTTTTTTTTGTATTTTTATTACATTGGTATTTTTCCTTAAGTGTTTGTATTTTTTTAACAAGAATTCACACAAATTTTACACTACCTTTTTAAATCTAGACTCATTTAATTGATAAAGACAAATACTAAAATTAATATAAAAGAAAATATGTTTCTAAAAGTAAATGTTAACAAAAATTCAGTAATTAGCCTGAATTAATGATTAACTCTGAACAGAATACTGCTGCTGGATGGGATGTAGAGAAAGTGGGGATGGAATCCACCCTGAGCACACTCGATTGATTTTCACACACATGCACACACACAAGGGATGCTAAATAGGTTACATATTATGTGATGGAAGTAAGAAACTGAGAAGTATGCTTTATTTCATTGCATATTATATATCATACCCAAACTGATTATTAATGCATTGCATTTTAAATATATATATTTTTAACTATACATACACGCATCCCCCCCCCCCCCCTTCCCCTAGAAGTTGAAATATGGAATATTCTCTTCACTTGCATAATTGATTTGTATTTTTTAATGGAAAAGGATAGACTTCCATTTAAATGAACAAGGTTTAGTAATATAATAACTAGATAAATGGAATTTATTACTGTTATATTGTGTTTATATAATGTTATTAATTTATCTACTTGAAACTAAACAAGCTTTGTATTTATATTTAAAATTAAAAGTCTATTTAAAATTATTAATGTAAACTTCATAATATTTAAATAAAGCTGAACTAATTAAACCAAATATCCTTAGATAGATTCCTCAAATATTTTTTACCAGTTAACTTTTTTAATAATGGATATTAACATTAATGTTAAAAATTATTTGATTTAATCATTACTTAACTATGCAATTTAAAAATGTCATTTTTGTAAACCACAGTGAAAATACCACATACCATCATATGCTTTTG